>ML275835.1:21985-41889 GCA_005239495.1 Nicotiana undulata
AAATTTCAGCAGGTTAAGTATGAGCACCAGAGACTTGGTGGTTTGATGCAAAAGATTCAGCTTCCCGAGTGGAAGTGGGAGCGTATCATGATGGATTTTGTAGTTGGACTCCCACGGACTCCGAGGATGGTTGATGCAGTATGGGTTGTGGTGGATAGGCTGACCAAGTCAGCACATTTCATTCCGGTGGCGGTTTCATCTTCAGCGGAGAAGTTAGCTCAGATCTATATGAGAGAGATTGTCAGATTGCACGGTGTGCCCTTATCTATCATATCAGACCGAGGTACTCAGTTTACCTCCCATTTCTGGAGAGTATTTCAGCGAGAGTTGGGCACACAGATTGAGTTGAGCACAACATTTCATCCTCAGACGGACGGACAGTCCGAGCGTACTATTCAGATTTTGGAGGATATGTTGCGAGCATGTGTTATTGATTTTGGTAGTTCATGGGATCAGCTCTTTCCTTTAGCAGAGTTTGCCTACAACAACAGTTACCAGTCAAGCATTTAGATGGCTCCGTATGAGGCGTTGTATGGTAGGCGATGTCGGTCTCTAGTCGGATGGTTTGAGCCCGGAGAGGCTAAGTTAATGGGTTCTGAGTTAGTCCAGGATGCCTTGGATAAGGTGAAGATTATTCACGATAGGCTTCGTACAGCTCAATCCAGGCAAAAGAGTTATGCAGATCGTAGAGTTCGAGATTTGGCTTTCATGGTAGGAGACTGGGTGTTCCTTCGAGTGTCGCCTATGAAGGGAGTGATGAGATTCAGAAAGAAGGGCAAGTTGAGCCCTAGGTATATTGGTCCATTTGAGATTTTGGACAAGGTAGGAGAGGTGGCCTACAGACTTGCCTTGCCACCGCATTTATCAGCAGTGCATTCGGTGTTTCATGTATCCAAGCTCCGGAGGTATATTGCAGATCCATCTCATGTTCTTGACTTCAGCGTTGTCCAGTTGGACAAGGATCTGACTTATGAGGAGGAACCGGTAGCTATATTAGATAGGCAAGTTCGTCAGTTGAGGTCAAAGAGTTATCCTTCGGTCCGTGTTCAGTGGAGAGGTCAGCCTGCCGAGGCAGCTACTTGGGAGTCCGAGTCCGATATGAGGAGTCGCTATCCCCATCTTTTCTCAGACTCAGGTACTTTTCTATGCCCGTTCGAGGACGAACATTTGTTTTAGAGGTGGATATTGTGATGACCCAAAAGGTCATCTTGAGTAATTCTAGCTAAATCTGTGTTTCGAGGCCCCGAAAGCCTCCGTTAATCTCACCTCGATAGCCGGGAAGTCTTTGTGTTGAAATTTGATGAAAAATGGAATTTATGATAATTAATTGAATAAAGTTGACTTTGGTCAACATGTTTGGTAAACGGACCCGGACCCGTGATCTGGTGGTCCCGGAAGGTCAGTAGGAAAATATGGGACTTGGGCGTATGCCTGGAATCGAGTTTCGAGGACCCAAGTTCGAGAAATGAATTTTTAAAGAAAATTGCTTTCTGAAAATAATAAAGGCTTATGAAAATGAACCTCGATGTGAAACCTGTGTTGCCGAGCCCGTATTATGGTTTCGGAGCCCGGAACAGGTTCAATATGTTTTATTTAAGTTATCTGTGAAATTTGGTAAGGAACAGACTTGATTTGACGGGTTTCGGATCCAAAACGGGAAATTTAGAGTTAGCAAAGTTTTGAGGATTTGCATAAAACTTGAAATTTGGTTAGGAATGGTATTTTATGCTAACGAGTTCCGAATGCAATTCCAAGACCGGGAATAGTTCCGTTATGTTATTTATGACTTGTCTGCAAAATTTGAAGTCATTCCGAGTTGAATAGGTCGGTTCGGCGCATCGTTATAGAATTCTAGAATTTTGAAGTTCTTAAGTTTTGAATTCAGAGGTTTTGGAGGGTGATTTTGAGTTTTAGCGTTGTGTGGAGTGTTCTGTGGGCTCGAGCAAGTCCTTTTAATGATTTGGGACTTGTTGGTATATTTGGACGGGGGCTCGGATGGGCCCAGGTGCCTCCCGGACCACGCACGAGGCCAAAAACTAGCAAAAATCACAGCTGGTGCACATCAGCTGGTGTGATCGCAGGTGCGGTTGCCCAGCCGCAGGTGCGGGACCGCACCTGCGGTCCAGGCCTTCGCAGTTGCGACCTCTTCCGCAGGTGCGATCAAAACTCCGCAGGAGCGGAACCGCTGGTGCGGCTCCCAACTCCGCAGGTGCGAGCCCAGGGTCCTAGGCCCTTTTCCGCAGGGGCGACCAATTTCTCGCAGGTGCGGAAACCCCTGTTGGCAGCCCCTTTTAAATGTCCAAAATTTCGGGTTTTCTTCACTTTTATCCATCTTCAACCTCCATTAGAGAGCTTTTGAGCTAGGGGAAAGGCTGTCCAAGAATCTTACCATCTAAGGTTAGTAATTTGTCTCCAAATTTCAAATTATTCATAGAGTTCAACTAGTTTAACTCTTAAAAATATCAAAATCATAAAATTTGACAGAAATTCTAGGGCTTTGGATAATTGGTGAGTTATCCATTCGATACCATGAATTCTTGTATAAATCACATAACTTCGATCCTTAGACTCCAGGTAATTGATTCCTTCAAGAATTTTCGAAATCCGAACGTGTGGGCCCGGGGTCGAATTTTAGTATTTTTGGAAGAATAGTAGGAAATGTATAATTAGGCTTGGGAATTTGTTTATTGAGTATTTATTGATGTTAATAAATCCATTATGTCTAGATATTACCGATTCGGAGTTGGATTCGAGAGGGAAGGTTGTGATTGAGGCTTGACTTGCATTTTTGGAGCCGAGGTAAGTGTTTGGCCTAACCTTAGCTTGAGGGAATAGGTATAGAGTCTTATTTGCTATGTGTGATTCATGTACAACGTATAGGTGGGGTGACGAGTTCCTATATGTTGTGGTCAAGCATGCCCGTAGGTCAACGTGATGATTCCTACTGTGTTCCTAATATTCTATGTACTATGAGTAATCGATGATTTAGAAGTGATACCTTGATGTTGTTCCATGACATGGGGAGTTATTGTGTTATTTGTTTCAGTTGAGGCTTTTATTGTTGATATTGTATTTCTGGTGCGAGGTTGGTTATAGCTAAGTCCCTTGCCGGGGCGGTAGAATTTTATTGAGTATTTTCGTACACTTAAGACTTCTCATTGTTAATTTTCACATTATATTTCCGATCATTTATTATTTATCGCACGAGGGGGGGCATGCCGTGCTGATTGTTTATTATTTTTCACACGAGGGGACATGCCGTGTTGACCGTTTATCATTTATCGCACGAGGGGACATGCCGTGCTGATTGTTTATTATTTGTCACACGAGGGGACATGTCGTGTTGACTGTTTAACATTTATCGCACGAGGGGACATGCCGTGCTGATTGTTTATTATTTGTCACACGAGGGGACATGTCGTGTTGACTGTTTAACATTTATCGCACGAGGGGACATGCCGTGCTGATTGATTATAATTTATCACACGAGGGGACATGCCGTGTTGAATGTTGTTGTTATCGCACGAGGGGACATGCCGTGCCGATGTGATACTATTTGATGCACGAGGGGACATTCCGTGCCGAGAGATTGTGAGATTATGCGCGAGGGGACATGCCGTGCCTTTTGCTGTTCATTATCTGTCCTGAGATAGAAAGCGGGTTGTCGGCAAGCGTGACGAGAGGGCGAGGTTCAAAGGAGGAAAGGCTTAGGGTGGATACCTAGGCACCCAGAGAGGAGGAAGGGTACCCGCATTGGAATCCGACTAATCCGGATTCGCGTCGCGTAGGGCCCATTTGGGGGAAGCGCTCCTTACCAAGGATTTATCCATTCCCATGGCTCGAAACCGAGACTAAGGTATTCTATCTTTCTCTTTTTGTTGTTCGGCTCGATAGAATTGTTTAGAATCCTCTCCTAGCTTCCTCTTTCCATAGATATGCAGATTATAAAACGTCGATCAGAGAGCAGAGGAATAGAATGAATCGTCTCTTTTATGTGGTTAACACGGGGCCGAAAGGTTTGACGCGCGTTCCTAGCTTTTCCGGAAACACTTTGGACCAGGAGAATTTTATTGACCTCGCATATAACATGGGGAATCTGGTTAGCACCCATATTTAAGAATAAAAGAACAAAGACTTGACTGGACGGTATTCACGAGTTTCCGGTTCAGCAGTGTCCAGATCTGGCATCTTTGCCTCTTCTTGTTCAGGGTCCTCTAGAACCGCAAAACGGTTCGGGCTGACTAGGTCCAGTTGGGTCATTCCACTCTCCGATTTCAAAGAAAAAGCTGAGGCGAGAGCTATACCTTCTGGAACCGGAGCAATAACTGCTATAAAGTAAGGAGATGCGCAGGAACGATCCCTAANTCCTAAAGCAAATACTCGGAATAAGTCTCTCTACGGCTGAAGAATGAGCATGTTCTTGGGCCATCATAGAAACATAGATAGGGTCGACGACGGATCTCTTCTTGTTCCTCAATCTTCGGAGAATACGGCATTGTATTATTGTAAGTTCTCTGTTCCAAACATTTCCTGAAAGTAGACGACAAGTTTTAAATCTTAATGCAGCCTCTATTCCTGACGTGAACGGACGCTTTCTTGGAACTAATTCATAGGCACTTTCCATTAGTTAGACTTCACACACTATATAAACAAATAGTTGAAGCGCGGAAAGTTCCCCTCTGCCTATGCAGTTAGCTCGACTCCAGGTATAGCTCTTAATGGGCATGTAGCCGTAGGCGGGAACTCTTCTTTTTATCTTATTCTTTGGTCAGGAGTAAGCAATGATCTTCTTAAGATCGATCTGCCTTAAAGTGGTCGAGGAAGTATATATTATAGCAATCGCACTTAAAGTGCCTTATTATTTTCACACTTCAGTTATTACCCTGTTCTACTGTTCTAGCATTTTGTTGCCACTATTACCCCCTGCATGTTCTCCCCGTATCTTTTTTACTTGCCTATTTCCGTTAATATTTTCCTGTTATTTTATAGAACTGCACAGGTACATATACTGTTGTCGGTCCTAGCCTCGTCACTACTTCTCCGAGGTTAGGCTCGACACTTACTCAGTACATGGGGTCGGTTGTACTGATGCTACAGCTGCACTTCTTTATGTTGTGCAGACTACGCAGCCGGACCCAGTGGACACTGACGGAGGGAGCATTCCATCAGTTCATTCAGGAGACATCGAGGTAGACCCGCAGACGTTCGTGGGCCTTGGAGTCACCTTCTATCCTTCACTTTCAGCTCTGTCTTATCTTTTAGTTCAAAGACAGTCATATGTACTTACTTTCAGACCTTTGTTTTAGTAATCTCTTAGACAATTCGTGAGTATGTGACACCAGTTTCAGGTTATATGTATGGGTTTTACTTCGAAGCTTGCAATGTTATTTTCTTGTAATTTGTTAACTTTCATGTTGTTAACTATAGCTTCCCTTGTCATCCTGTTCATTTTAGTTGTTAATGAATTTTATTTAGTTCAAACGTTGGCTTGTCTAGCGGGTTCAACGTTAGACGCAGTCATGGCCCGAAGGTGGGTTTTCAGATCGTGACATATGATCTGAAATTAAACTCGGCCAAGTGTGCCTTCGGAGTTCCATCTGGGAAATTAGTGGGGTTTATAGTTAGTCGACGGGGCATCGAGCTGGACCCGACAAAGATAAAATCTATTCGGGATCTCCCACCTCCAAGAACCAAGAAGGAGGTCATGAGCCTGCTGGGTAGGTTGAATTACATCAGCAGGTTCATCACTCAGTTAACATCCACATGTGAGCCTATATTCAAGCTGTTGAAGAAAGGTGCAGCCATCAAATGGGCAGACGAATGCCGGGACGCTTTCGACAAGATCAAAGAATATCTGTCGAACCTGCCAGTGCTAGTCCCACCAGAACCAGGAAGACCCTTATTCTTATACCTGACGGTGTTAGAAAATTCCTTCGGGTGCATTCTCGGGCAACATGACGCAACCAGGAAGAAAGAACAGGCCGTATATTACTTGAGCAAGAAGTTCACGAGCTACGAAGCCAAGTATACGTTGTTGGAAAGAATTTGCTGCACTCTAACTTGGGTCGCTCAAAAGCTCCGGCATTATTTGTTGGCTTATACCACCTACCTCATCACTAGGCTGGATCCATTGAAGTACATATTCCAAAAGCCAATGCCCACCGGGAGATTAGCAAAGTGGCAGACTTTGCTCACTGAATTCGACATAGTCTATGTCACTCGCACGACAATGAAATCCCAGGCCTTGGCAGAACACTTGGCAAAAAATCTTGTCGATGACGACTACCAACCTCTAAGTACTTACTTCCCAGACGAGGAGGTAAACTCAGTCGAGGTAACTTCTGAGGACGCCAGCACTTGGAAAATGTTCTTTTATGGAGCAGTAAATGCAAAGGGAGTTGGGATTGGGGCAATCTTGATTTCGCCCATGGGACAGCACTATCCGACCACAGCCCGTCTCCATTTCTTCTGTACAAACAATACTGCCGAATATGAAGCCTGTATAATGGGCATGAACATAGCCATTGAAATGGATGTAGAAGAGTTATTGATAATGGGAGACTCTGATCTGATCATCAAGCAGGCTTAGGGAGAATGGGAAACTCGAGATGTTAAGCTCCTTCCATGCAGACAACATGTGGAAGATCTTAGCAAACGATTCAAAGTTGTCAAGTTCATATATATTCCTCGATGCCATAACGAGTTAGCTGATGCGCTGACTACCCTAGCTGCAATGCTGCCATATCCGGGTAATGTTCACGTTGACCCGTTGGAAATTCAAATCAAGGAAAGGCATGGTTATTGCAACACGGTCGAAGTAGAGCCCGATATCCAACCATGGTATCACGATATCAAAAGATTCTTGAAAACAAAAGAATATCCAGAGCAGGCTAATTGGGACCAAAAGAGAACCATCAGGATACTCGCCAGCAGTTTCTTCCTAAGTGGGGAAGTACTGTTTAAGAGGACTCCCGATCTGAATCTATTAAGGTGTGTAGATACCAAGGAAGCCGAAAATATCATGAACGAGGTGCATTCAGGAGTATGCGGCCACCACATGAATGGGTGCGTTCTCGCAGAGAAAATCTTGCGGGCGGGGTATTATTGGATTACCATGGAGATAGATTGCTTTACCTTCGTCTGGAAATGCCATAAATGTCAAATACATGGCGATTTGATCCATGCACCGCCATCAGAATTGCATCCATGTCCGCACCCTGGCCATTTGTTGCTAGGGAATGGATGTCATCGGGCCGATCGAGCCAAAGGCCTCAAACGGGCACAGATTTATCTTGGTCGCTATCGACTATTTAACAAAATGGGTCTATGCAGTCACATTCAAGGCTGTCACTAAGAAAGTAGTGGTGGATTTCGTGCACTCTAATATCATCTATCGTTTTGGTATCCCAAAGACTATCATTACCGACAATGCCGCAAATCTAAACAGTAACTTGATGAGGGAGGTATGTGAACAGTTCCAAATCACACACCGCAACTCCACCCCTTACCGGCCCAAAGCCAATGGCGTCGTTGAAGCAGCAAACAAAAATATCAAGAAAATCCTCAGGAAAATGTTTCAAACTTCCAGGCAATGGCATGAGAAATTACCTTTTGCATTATTGGGATATCGCACGATGGTGCGGACGTCGGTCGGAGCTACTCCTTATCTATGGTTTATGGCGCTGAAGTCGTAATACCCGCAGAAGTCGAAATTCCCTCCCTTCGGATTATTTTCGAAGCAGAAATTGAGGATGATGAATGGGTCAAAACCCGATTGGAACAGTTAACTCTGATTGACGAAAAAAGAATAGCCGCGGTTTGCCACATGCAGTTGTACCAACAAAGAATGGCCCGCGCCTACAACAACAAAGTGTGGCCCAGAAACTTTGAAGTTGGGCAACTTGTCTTAAGACGTATCCTCCCGCACCACGAAGAGGCGAAAGGAAAATTCGCCCCGAATTGGAAAGGTCCATACATCATAAGGAAATTGCTTCCAAGAGGAGCATTGTACTTGGGGGACATAGAAGGAAATGACCCCGAAACGGCTGTCAGATGCAGTCAAAAGGTATTATGTTTGACCTTTTCGTGATGATGATACTTATGATCTAAATGACGAAGGCTTTCATTCATGTTACCCCAAACACTATCATTTTTGTAAACCCTTTGAGCCGGTTACTCTTCCTTGACTACCCTCTTTGGAACTTGAAGTAAAAAAAAAAAAAAAAAAAAAAAAAAAAAAGAAAAATCAAAAGAAAAAATCAAAAGAAAAATCAAAAGAAAATCAAAACAAAAACAAAATGTTTCCCTGAACTACGTCTAACTTGATTCCGAAAGGATACGTAGGCAGCCTCTCCCTGGGGTTCAGTCACGCCAAAATAAAAACCCACATTCCCCCAAGAGTTTAAGCTGGGGCAAGTGTTAAGATTCATCAATGATTCGGCTAAAAAAGTTCCAAAGTTGTAATTCAATTCAAATTCTTTTTACCCCAAATCCTGTCCAAGTCCTTCCGATCGATCATTGAAGAAAAGCCAGAGTGGGAGGATACATTTATCTGGAGCTGATACGAGCAATGAGAGAGTCTTATCGGTGAAAACCCGCACGAGCACCATAAGGCGATGGCGAGCAGGGAAACTAAAAATGAGAGAGTCATGTCAGTGAAAACTCGCAAAGAGCACTACAAGGAAAAGGGGAGAAGAGAAATGAGAGGGGCTAGTTGGTGAAAACCCGAAAAGGGCATTACTAATCGAAAAGAGGATGATTGGTCACTAATATCGACATGGTCACGGGACAAGGTTTTTCAACCTCGAGTTAAAAGTTGTGACGAATATTTGAGAGTCATATGGTTTATATAGATCAGGCATCCATCCCAAGACGCATGTCATGTTCATTGAAGGCCACGTACACTCCAGATTAAGTCCTTTCTTCTGTTCCCCGAAAGGGATATTTCTTGTCAAAATTCATTATCTCCATTTATTTGTTATTCTCTTTCAACCCCTTTCAGTCTGATTCTGTTTATAAAGCAAGGCAAAGAAAGGATGGCAAAACTGATTTACAGGGTTCTCGTTTAACGCGAGCCAATATGCAAAGGGCACCGAGCCTCATCGGGGGCATCAAGTCGATCCGGAATAGCCGCAACGGCCGATGCGTGAGACACAACTATTGAAAGGAGAAGATCAGATCAAAACGCCTATAAAGGAAAGCGAAGTGAAAGGTTAAGACCCACGTGGTTAACCCTCTCGGCAAAGTTTGAAAATCCGAAATGCTCCAAATGCTTTACAGTTAAAGTTGGAAATGAAAGGCCGATGAAGGTAAAGTAAAATTGGAAAAAGTCAAGTCCCACACGCTAACTGTTGCAACAAATTTTGAGGGGCAAAAACTTCTCTGATACTCGGGAAATCCAAAAGAAAAAGCGAGTGAAAGGCCTACAAAGGCAACATAAAGTCAAATGTTGGGTCCCACGTGACCGATCGCCATGGTAAAATCTCGAAAAGCCAAGGTCCCCGGGATTAGAGATGAAACCAAATCCCCAGCAAGCAAGAAAGAAGTTGAGATATTCATCAAAGGGGCCAAGATCAAGCAAGTTGAAATAATCAAGGCCGCAAAACCCACCACCGTTTCAAACTGACAATTGTTCTTTGTTTGAAGGAAACAGGTGTGATTCAAAAGCAACCTCGAAAAATGCAAGTGTAACCAAAATAAAAGGCGCAAGAGCTAGAAGCAGCTCTCCAACAACAATTCCAAAAAGGAAGTCTTCTCCAAAGTCCTTTCCCGCATTTATTCAGAAAAAATGTTGAAAATAGCTCAAACCTGAAGTGATATAGGGTCTCCAAACCCTAGCCCTGCTTTTTCAATTAAGGGTATACATTCCCTAATTGATTTTCTTTTCCCGGGATGGGTGCACACGCTCCCTAGTCGATGCCAATTAAGGGTATACACTCCCTAATTGATATTTTACTTTTTCAATTAAGGGTATACACTCCCTAATTGATGTTTTACTTTTCCAATTAAGGGTATACACTCCCTAATTGATGATCTGCTTTTCCAATTAAGGGTATACACTCCCTAATTAATGTTTTACTTTTCCAATTAAGGGTATACACTCCCTAATTGATGATTTGCTTTTCCAGTTAAGGGTATACATTCCCTAATTGATGCTTTCTTTTCCAATTAAGGGTATACATTCCCTAATTGATGTTTTTCTTTTTCAATTAAGGGTATACATTCCCTAATTGATTTTACTTTTCCCGACATGGGTGCACACGCTCCCTAGTCGATGCCAATTAAGGGTATACACTCCCTAATTGATATTTTACTTTTCCAATTAAGGGTATACACTCCCTAATTGATGCTCTGCTTTTCCAATTAAGGGTATACATTCCTTTATTGATGTTTTCCTTTTCCAATTAAGGGTATACATTCCCTAATTGATGTTTTCCTTTTCCAATTAAGGGTATACATTCCCTAATTGTTTTTCTTTTACCGACATGGGTGCACACGCTCCCTAGTCGATGCCAATTAAGGGTATACACTCCCTAATTGATGTTTTCTTTTCCCATTAAGGGTATACATTCCCTAATTGTTTTTCTTTTACCGACATGGGTGCACACGCTCCCTAGTCGATGCCAATTAAGGGTATACACTCCCTAATTGATGTTTTCTTTTCCCATTAAGGGTATACATTCCCTAATTGATTTCTTTTCCCGACATAGGGTATACAATCCCTAGTTGATTTTATTTTTTCCAACATAGGGTCTCCAACCCCTAGTTGATCTTGCTTTGAGATATAGGGTACCCACTCCCTAGTCTACAATAACTCTGGGAACACTGTTCCTGGCTTTCACCGTTTTTCAATAACCAATAGTGTAGATTTCCCTTACAATAATCCATGAAATGTTCCTAGTGAAAATTGGGGCAGAAATTTTGTTCGTTTGTTTTGATTTTTGTGCAGATTACATTTTTAGGACATTGGAACTCGAGACGACTAAAAGAAGAAGTTTCGATCCAAAATAATAAAACAAAAGAGGAAAGAGAAGACTGAATCCAAAAGTGCAGAAACGGAGAAGATATGGAATATTCAGGACCAAATTGAAGATATCTGTCCAGTATACCCTGCCTTGATCCGAGGAACGATAAGACGAAACTAGCACTGGAGACTAACAAGCATCAAGATCCAGGTCAGAGTCAGCAAAGGCCAATACTCAAGACCAAGTCTTAGATAGGAATCTTATAACTAACAGCTAATAGGTTTAGTTAGTCTTTCGTTTTGTTACTTTGGTGTAATAAGGAGATCAGTAGTAGTAACAGCAACAACCGCAGCGAAACCACAATTACTAGGTAGTCCCAGCTATAGCCAAGGATATGTAGGCAACCTTTGAAGTAAGGTTCGGTCAAGCTTTTCCAAAAATGCTTCACCATGGAATATATGAATGGGTAAAGGTCGCTTATTGCTGCTCACTTTGTTTTTGTCCGAAAACTCTTTGTATTTCCGAGAAAAGAGGGGCAGCTGTGAGCACATGATTTTTACTCACCATATCATCCTATAAAAGTCTCAATAAATTAATTGATTTCATGAATTTTTGTTGATTTTTAGTGATTAATTGTGAATTGTTTGAATTTGCATATCCACAATTCATCTTTTAAAATTATTAGAATTGCATCATTATTATCAAGGAATTATGAAGTTATTTTTTGTAATTAATTAAATTAAATAATAGACGAATGACGATTATTTGATGTAATGTAGTTTTTAACAACTAGTTACTAAAATTAATCATTTTTATCCAATAAATCACAGATTTAATTAGGAGTATAAAATTAATTGTTTTATCCTTAATTAATCCATGAAGCAAGTCAAAATTGGTGTTACATTTAGTTTAATTAGAATTAGTATTAATTAAATTAAGAATTTTAATTAAGCTTAAGATATTTTTGTTTTTTAAAAAAAAATCGGACCTGGGCCAAAGAACCCAGGCCCAAATCTAGTCTCTACAAGAACTCAAATAACCCAACCAAATAGCCCCCATAACCCGGCCAGCCCTGTTTGGATTAATGAATCAATCCCAGCCGTTGATCTTCCAAGATCTAACGGCTGGGAACTAGTTAATAGATTAGTATAAAAGTGTTCCAAATACCCCCACCCCCTCATTTACCTAAGTCTAATACCCTATCCCCTCTTCATCTCTCTCCCTTATCCCTTTAGAGACTAGCTGTCCCCACCGTCTGACCACCATTCCCCGCCGTCCTCTGCCGGCCAGAAATCGCCAACGGCGGCGGAGATCGCCACCGGCGGTTGAGCTTCTCCAATCGACCCCAATTGTTTACCAGTGAATCCTCATCCTCCCCTCAATCACCTCCCACCATCAATTTCTCCAAAAACCCAACCAAAAACTTTCAATTTCAAATCTAAGA
Organism: Nicotiana undulata; assembly: GCA_005239495.1. Lineage (NCBI taxonomy): Eukaryota > Viridiplantae > Streptophyta > Magnoliopsida > Solanales > Solanaceae > Nicotiana > Nicotiana undulata. The sequence continues at coordinate 34,394 of ML275835.1, forward strand.
AATCTGAAACCCGAAATTCTACAATCGACCGATTTGAAGACAACCAACGGCTCAGACCTTCATGAGTCAATTCCTCTTGACTAGAGAAATTGATTCATGAGGGTTTGATTCGTTTTTCAAACCCTGCCGGAGTCCGGCGACTTTCAGTTTTTCCGGCCAAATGCCATCAACGGGTATCTCTCTTCTTTCTTACTTCTTCCCTTTAGTTTTGTTTAGGTTAGTTTTCTTTTCTCTTTCGTTTTCCTTTATGTCCCTGTTTGATTTCCTTGCCAAACATTGAACATGTCATCCATGTAGTCCAGTGTTCTTGTGCTTCCAGGTCGAGGTTCTGTATTACTCTATTATTATTATTATGTTTTCATTGTTCATATTTTTGTGCCTTGATGATTGGAATTCTGTGATGAACCTATTAGTAGTAATGAAGATTTTTGACAATTGTGATTATCGTTAGTTTGGTTTATCACTATGTGCATTGTGTCTTTAATCCTCTGCCTTGTATTGATTAATTGATTTGTCAATATATCATGTTAGTGAGCATGACAGCCTGTTAAAATTTACTATTTTTTCCTCAGTGATGAGTATTTGTATTGATTAAATGCTTAGTAATCTACTTGAGTATCTTAAATTAGGTTAATCGATTATTAGGCTAATACTTAATCCTGGACCAGTGTATAGTCATGGATTAACCTAGCTTAATCCTAAAACCTCAAGATTAACTTAGTTAATGACAACCTTCTAAAAGATAACTTGTTTAACTAGGTTAACCTAGGTTGATAGTCTCTTAAGTAATTAATTAAATCCTAAAATCTGTCTAAGATAACTAGTTTAGGGTTAATTAACCAAAACCAATAATTTAACCTAGACTTAATAATTGGTTAAGTCTCTGATTTTTAGTAATTGAGTTGAGTTGACTAAACTAAATCAGTTAACTTGGGTTAACGAATTAAATTGATTGACTTACATTAATTAACAAGATAAAGCTAGTTAACTAATAGGAACATAATCAATTACCCTTTAATTAGTTAACCTAACCTTAGTTAAGGACAACTAATAGTTAACTAAAGAACATAACTAGGGTTAACTAACCAAAGTTCAAATATTAACCCAAGTGAATTTAACCCTGATTAACCAATGGTAAATTCAGGGACTCTAAGGGGTACATTAGGTAATGTAGACTTAGGAAATCAGAAATTTAAGGGTAAAAGGGTCTTTTAATAGGTAGGAAGGTTCTAGAATAGGGGCAGCTGTCCCAAAGATAAGAATGACAACTGCCCTATGTACTATTTCAGCCTTTTGGATGAGGAATATGCCAAGGCATATCCTATCCTTAAGATTCTTATAAATAGACCCTCTTTGTATAGATTCAGGGGACTTTTGAAGATAGAATTTCAGATTTTTTAGACACTAAAAAGTTCTCTCTACATTCTGAAATTGCCTCCTTTTGAACACTATATATTAGAAAACAAAAAGAAATTAGGGCTGTTCCCTTTGAAGAAAAATCATCACTGTACTGTTTTCACTCTCAGCCCCTTGCTCTTCCTTAGTGGCCTGATTCTGAGAGCTTTTAAGCATCTGTACTCGAATATCTGGGTTGTTTCATCCTATTGGTTGTTGCTAGGTTTTCTGTTTTGGTTGTGCTTTCGTTACTGCTGGATCTTTCTCCCTTTTGCTGTTTTGCTGATTACCTGGACTTTATTTGGTCAGGAGTTTTGTTATTTTTCTTCAAAAGAGGTATGTAACATTTGCACCTTAAATGAAATTGTTTAGACTCAGAACTTGTGTTAACTTGATGCTGAAATATTTGATTCTTCCTATGTTTTTGAGATCATGCTAAGCTGAATCTTCTTCTTTGTTCTTGATCTATAAGTCTGAAGGTAGTATTAGTTAAGGAATTTGAATATATATTGTGTGTGCCATATCTAAATCCTTGGGGTTATTCTGTTTGCTCTCAAGCTGGTTAAAATGCATTGGGTATTGTAAGATACTAGTGGGTGGTAATCCATTTAGTATAAAATCTGCACTAGGATGTTCAGTCTGACCTTCTCTATGGTCAGATTCTGTCCATAAAAGTGCAAAAATATGCTTTTGATGGAGTCTCTTGGTCAATGAAGAGATTCAATAAGCAAATCTCTAGAATAGTTTAAAATATTGGCACTAGGGTAGATGAATCTGACTTTTAATAGTCAAATTCACCCCTTGGTAGTGCCTAAACAGTGGCCTAGAGTGCGGGAAGTCACCCTTTTATGGGTATAAAGTATATAGTTAAGAAAGAGCATTAGAGTGAGGAATCTAGACCTTTGAATTGTCAGATTCATCCTTTAAAAATGCCTAAATAATCAAAGTTTCTATACAGTTTAGAATTATGTTAGAATTTGCATTAGGGTAGATGAATTTGATCTTTCAATAGTCAAATTCACCCCATAATAGTGCATAAACAGTAGCATATCCCTAAAGTACCTCTGTTAGGGTAAAAATTAAATAGTCGAAAGGCCTCTTAGAGTAAAGAATCAGAATGTCTTAAAATGGTCAGATTATGTCTCTATAAAAGCCTAAAAAGTCAAAATTATGGTGTAATGGTCAAGGGGAACGAAAGATGAAATCTATGGAGCTGAATCTGACCCCTTTTATGGCCAGGTTCAGTCCATAAAAACTATGAATATGCTTTGTTACCCTAAGAGTGTCATTAAGGATTGAATCTAACTTTCTTCATGATTAGATTCATTTTTTGAAAATGCTCGAAGGTATATCCTAAAATATTTGCCAAATAGTAAAGTGTTGGACTCATAATCTTAGATTAATGATAAGAGATGCTCTTATTTGTGTTCCTTGTTCACTAAAGAGACTTAGTAAGCAAGGCACCATATAGATTTAGACTTAGTTTAGTGTTGGCATTATGGGATTAAAATCTGACCCATTCATGGCCAGGTTCACACCAAAAGATGCACAAATAATTCTGTTTTTTAGTATAGCTTAGCATAAGCGTTATCAGGATTAAAATTGACCTTCTCATGGTCAGTTTGGTTCTGATGGATGCATAACACCTAATTAGTTGAGGTGTTCTACATATTACAAAGGAGGACCAAATGTATGGCCTTAAGGGAATTCAAGTCAGACAAATTAGTTAAAATATTCATTTTTTGTTTTTCTTTCCTCTGCAAATGTATCTTGATAGTAGTAGACAAGCTGTAATTCATCTGTATTTTCAGCATCATGTAACCTAAACTGGACTGTACATTCATTTGTATCCCTTTTAGTTTATAACGTTCAAACTAAATTGTGAGGCGATTCCCCTGAATTTTGAATCTGTTTCGCTCTGAAGGTAGTTCAAAAAATAAAAAATAAGCGTTTTAATCAAAAGAAGACCTTGTATTGAAATCAATTCCCGATGGAACCTTTCGTAAACATTTTTATCGGATATTAGAAGTAGTTGTTTCAAAATTCGGTTGTTTCAATATAATTGGATTTAGTAGATTATTTCTAGTTCATCTCGTATCCTGTCAAACTTTCCGAAACCTAATGTATGAACACTTTTGGACCTTGAAGCATGTGATTAGGCTACCTAAATTGACAAAGAACTGCTGACTTAGAATTAATAAAACTGCCTTGTGTTATATTCTTCGTTGGAAAATTACAAAGCACTAAAAAGATAAAGTAATTTTACCTTACTAATTTGATGTGAGATCAGTAAAAAATGTATTTGTATGTCTATAATTCTATAGGTATATATACATCTACACAAATGTGGCACATCTTGATTAACACACTTTCTATCATTTACCCAAAATTTTGAAGTAAAGATGTAACGACCCGACCGGTCGTTTTGAGATCCAGCGTGTTGTTCAGCAGTTGGGAGGCATGAACAACTGCATTTCAGGTATTGTGACTTGTGTGTATTGTCAGAGTTGAAATTCAGGAGGTTCAGAGTTAAATTGAAAGGAAAATTCTCATTTCATAAGCCTTAAGTTGAAGAAATTGAGTAAGATTGGAATTTTTAGTAAACGCCCTCGGAATAAGGATCCGAAGGCTCCAGCAGGTTTGTATGATGATTTCAGACTTGGGCATATGTCCGGATCGGGATTTGGATAACCCGGGAGCATTTCAGTGTATATTGTGGAAGTCAGCATTTTTGAAGAAATTTCCTAAGTTTGGCTTTAAGCGCATTTCAGTGATATTGATGTCCGTTTGGGGTTTCGAGTCTGGGAATAGATTCGTATGGTGATTTTGGAGTTGGGAGCGCGATCAGAAGTGAATTCGAATGTCCGGAGGTCATTTTGAAGTCATTTGGCTAAAGATAGAAATTTGAAGGTTTTTGAGAAGTTTGACCGAGAGTTTGACTTTTTGATATCGGGGTCGGATTCCAGTTTCGAAAGTTGGAGCAGGTCCATAATGTCTAATATGACTTGTGTACAAAATTTGGGGTCAATCGGACGTGATTTGATAGGTTTCGGCATCGGATGTAGAAGTTTGAAATTTCAAAGTTCATAAAGCTTGAATTGGAGTGCGATTCATGATTTCGACGTTGTGTGATGTGATTTGAGGCCTCGTGCGAGTTCGTATCATGTTTTGGGACATGTTGGTATAATTGGTTAAGGTCCCAAGGGCCTCAAGAAGATTTCGGAAGGTTAACGAAATGAATTTCGGACAAAAAAAGGAAAAAATTGCAGAAATTTATGCTGCACTTTTGGACAACAATTTATGCATCGAAGAGCTAACTTTGGAAGTGTATATGTATGAATATATAATGAATCTAAAAATTTGCAAACCATAAAAATTGTAGATCTTGAAGTCTAGTTTTCAGAACATTAACTCATTTCTCATTTGGAGTTTTGTGCAAAATGTTATGACCGATTGAAGATGGCTGGTGGAGCTGTTTCGCCAGAATCTTCTGATGCATGGAGCCGACTTTAGAAGCTCATATCTCGGGATATATAAAGCGTTATATGGTGTACCGCCTATCAAATTAAAGATCTTCGACTCTAGTTTCTATATCATCAAACCGTTTGTTATTTGAATATTTCTACAAGAGGTTATGGGCGTTTTAACAGAAAGTGTTCAACAAAGGAAAATTGTAATAGGATGTACAACCTGCACATCACAAGTGCAAAGTACAACTCGATGAAGCATGGGCAGATTCTTTAAACACGAATTTTGGCCCATTTCTTTCATTTGGCTTGGATGATTTTAGAGAGCTCAAGGAGGGATTTTAACCAAGAAACACAAGGTAACTGATTTCTTCCTATTTTTGAGCTAAATATGTTATCTTACATGGATTTAGACATGGAAAATTTGTATAAATTTGGGATTTTTAGGGAAGACCTAGAACTTGGGATTTTGGACATTTACCATGAATTTGAGCATGAAAATTATAACAAATTGTATATTTGAGTTAGTAAAGTTATGGGTAGAATTTATCTTCGGGAAATTTCAGAATCCGGGCACGTGGGCCCGAGGGAATTTTGGTCAATTCCTTGAGCGGAGTTGGGAAATTATATAATATGAATTTTTAGCAAATATTAGAGTATATTTTCATTGGCTTGTCGTTGTTTGGTTAGTTTGGGGGCGTTGTGCATCCATTGGAGTCGTCGGAAGGGCTTGGAAGCTGGTTATGGAGCTTCGAAGCGAGGTGAGTCTCCCTTCTAACCTTGTAAGAGGGTATTTGTAACGGCCCAGTCGGCCGTTTTGTGTATTGGGACTCCGTTCCCGTGTATGACTCTTTCCATAGCGGCTACTCGTGCTTTATGACTTGTGTGGGCAGGTAGTTCTAGATTCGGAAGTGATTTGGCCAGTTCAGGAACACTTGGTTCCTGAAGGCTAGCCTATTTGGCTAATTTTGGTTCTGAGCAGCATTTTGAGCAAACGACCTTGGAATCGAGTTCTGACAGCTCCAGCAGCTTCGGATGATGATTTCAGACTTGGGAGTGTGTTCGCCTCGGGTTTATGATGACCCGGGAGTGTTTCGGCACCTGAATCGAAATTCAGGATTTCATAAGATTTGGAATTTAGCCTGGAATTGGACCACGTGATATCATGGTCCGAATGGAATTTCGGAACTGGCAATAGTTCTGTATAGTCATTTATGATTTGTTCGCAAATTTGGGGTCATTCCGAGTAGTATAGACCCGTTCGGCGTATTGATGAGCCATTTGATTTTCTTGAAATTCTAAGTTTGATCTAAGGGGTTTTGGAGAGTGATTCTTGGATTGAATGATGTTTTTAGTGTTCTGGGAGCTCGAGCAAGTCCGTCATGTGATTTGGGACTTGTTGGTATTATTTGTCGAGGGCTCCGGTGGGCCCAGGGGTCTCCCGGACCCCGATCGGGGTCAAAAACCAGCAAAACTCATTGCTGGGGGGAATTTACTGGTGTGACCGCACCTGCTGTCCATGAGCCGCAGGTGCGAGGTTCGCACCAGCGGAAATTCCTTCGCAGGTGCGGCTCAGCCCGCAGGGGCGATCCTTTTCTCCGCAGGCGCGGACAAAAGCCCGTAGGCGCGACATTCCCCAGGGGCCCAGGCCATCGCAGGTGTGGCCAATTTCCCGCAGGTGCGAGAAATCCCCCAGTGCCCAGGCTTTTTTCCGCAGGCGTGACCCTTTTTCCGCAGGTGCGAGTCCGCACCTACGATCCAAAGGTCGCAGGTCTGGAAACTGCTGGGCAGTCCCATTAAAAGGCCCAAGTCGTGAATTCTTTTCCCAAAAATCATATTTCCTCCATTGTTGACGACCCCAAGAGCTCCAGAATGGGTATTTCGGCCTAGAAACTCAGGTAATTTATTCCCTAACCCTCTGCATGTCAATTTCTTCCGTTCTTTGAGAATTTCCTCTTCCTAATTCATAGAAATTCATAAGAAATTGTTGGGGAGAATAGAGGGTTTTGATGAAAATGTGAATTCTGATTTTTGGGCCATTGAGGGATGATTAATTGAGTTAATCTTGATCCTTAGGCGACGTATAGCGCGTTTCTTCAAGAATTATAATTTTCCGGACGCCGAGGCTCGGAGTTGAATTTCCAAAGTACGTCAAGAATACGTTTTTGAGGAAATATTTGATAAATCCTCCTCGAATCTTCCTAAATTGATATAATTATGTGCTTTTGGCTAGTTGCGAGCCATCGAGGGTGATTCGGAGGATTCGTGCGTCGTGTTGATTGGTCCGTTGGCCGGAGGAGCACTTGTCCAGGTGAGTCTCCTTTCCAAACTTTGTAAGGGGGAAATGTCCCCTGGGCTCTTTGTTGCTAATTGTACTTGTTGAGGGGGCTACGTACGCATCACGTGACGAGAGTCCGTACGTGGCATCTATACTGTATGTTGGGTAGCCGTAGGACCCACGAGCATGCTCTAACTGTTGTTTGATATTATTTGATGTTTTTTGTACGAGTTATTACTGATATATGATCGAATTGAGCTATGATAGCTGTGAATTAAATGTACATAATATTTAGATAAGAATTATGAACTCCATCAGTTGAGTAATTGTGTTACTCCTGATATAATTGATAAAGA
>ML275836.1:9211-22064 GCA_005239495.1 Nicotiana undulata
CCCAGTTTCCCCTCCTAGCCCAACACATTCGCGAATGGAAGATCACCCACTGTTTCGAGTTTGCGACCATCTCTTCGAATTTGTGTAGAAAAATTCCTCCCCAGTCCCAATTTACTATTCGCGATCGCGAAAAGCATGCACCAGAAGGCAGCCGAAGCTAAACCATCATTTCCTTAAGCTCAAAAATATCTGCAACCTATCTAAAACTCACCCGAGCCCATGAGGCTCCAAACCAAATATGCACACAAGTCCAAAAATGTCATACGAACTCGCTCGTGCATTCAAAACACCATAATAACACATATAACTACGAATCGGACACCAAAACGAATGAAATTGTAACGACCCGATCGGTCGTTCCGTAGAATTTGCATTATTATTGTTGTTATTGCCTTGTTATAGGTTGGTATTACTGTTTATGATGTGTTAGAGTTGGTTGGCTCGGGGTTCAAAATGGTTGTAGTGAGAATTTAGTCATTTAGTATTTAAAAATAGCCTTATAGTTGAAAAAGTCAACTGAGAGTTGACTTATTGGTAAACGACATCGGAATGCGGATTTTATGACTCGAATAGCTTTGTTAGGTGATTTGGGACTTAGGAGTATATTCAGAATAATTTTGTGATGTCCGGTGTAGAATTAGACTTGAATTATCGAAAGTTGGAGATTTAGAAGCTCTTAGGCTTGAATTCGACGTAGATCTGGTGTTTTGGTGTTGTTTTGGGTGTTACGAAGGTTCGACTACGTTCAAGTTATGTAATGGGACTTGTTAGTATGTTCGTACGGGGTTCCGAGGAGCTCGGGTGAGTTTCAGATAGGTTTGGGCTGCGTTGTGCTCGTTTTTCTTATGCTTCGACGTCGTTTCTTCAAGCATAAATGATATCATATTGAACAAATGAGCTCCAATTACTGTTTTGAATGAATCATTAGATCCGTATCGTAATTACGGACCAGTAGCAAAAAGAATCGTTGAATTTGGACATCGTAGGAGGATTTATGGCTATTTTACCAAGGTTACCCAGATTTTTCAAGTTAATTACGAATTTGCCCCTAACGTCGTATTAAAAATCTGCACTATTTGCAAATCTTAAAACCTACATATCTCCTTCATTATAAGGTCAAATTGAGTGATTCAAAAGCCTAAATTGATTAGAATTTCACAAGGAATCCATTGGAAGCAGTAAAACGCCTGAATAGTATATATATAATGAGCAGTCCGAGTTTTCTTCCAATTTTTGAACGGGAAGAAGCTTTTGAGGCGATTTTAAGAGAGAAAATCATTATTCTTCATTGAGGTAAGAATTTTGGACCCTAAAACTCTATTATATGTGATTAAGGATCAAAATATCAGTGTTTAATGAATGAAAATTAGTAAAAAAAAATAAAGTTAGGGCTTGAGATTATGAGACCTTTAGGGATCGATTTGAGGGGTCAAACGAACTCCGATTTTAGCGTTCTTTATATGTACGGACTCGTGAGATGATGAAAAATATTTTGGTATAAAAATTTCTGAGTTTCGAGAAGTGGACCCAGGGGTCGGGTTTTGTGCTTAAAATTGGTATTTTTCAATTGGAATTCATTCCTTGAGCATAATTTGATGATAAAAATCAGAACTTGGTGGATTTGGAGCATCCGGAAGTTGATTCGAAAGGCAAGCGTATTGCGGAATAGTTTCCGGGCTAGTTTGAGGTAAGTAATGTCTTTAAATCCTGTCATGAGGGTATGAAACCCCTGACTCTACACCCTTTCACGGGTTTTGAAATGCAAAGTTTGAAACTTTAGAAATATCTTCCCTATTTAGGCAACTATTGAGTTGCTAAACCGTCTTTTAAGCCTATTCTTAATTAGTATTATTATATTATGATATGATTCGGGCCGTAAGCCGTGTTTGGGGCCTAGTGCCGATCTGTTTTCCCCTTTAGGGGTTGTGTTTACTATATTTTCCTCACTGATATGTTATGATTTTCACTCAGTCCTTCCCTGATAAATTGTTTTGACACTGAAAGTATTTTGATACTATTTATTGAAAAATGAAACACTATTTTGGGTCGAGAACCAGGTATGTTTATGACCTAAGGGCAAATTGAGAGTGTCTGACTGAGTGAGGCTTTCAAGCTTATATTATGAGGAGGCTTTCAGGCCTATATTGCGAGGAGGCTTTCAGGCCTATATGAGAGAGACTTTCAGGCCTATATTGTGAGGAGGCTTTCGGGCCTATATTGTGAGGAGGCTTTCAGGTCTTATATGAGGGAGGCTTTCAGGCCTATATTGTGAGGAGGCTTTCAGGCCTTATGTTGTTATAGCGCTTGGGCTGTAGAAGCCCCTTCGGAGTCTGTACACACCCCTAGTGAGCGCAGGTACCTATTGAGTGATGATTGATACTGAGTGATGATTATTGCCCGCGGGGATGTTACTGAATGATTGAGAGAATGCCTGAGGGGCAACTGTTACGAGAAATGATTTTGGCCCGAGGAGCAGATTTATGATGATTTTACTAAGTTTTCGAACTTTGATTTACTTCATTTTCAAACTGGGTTTACTGAGCATTTTACTGAGATATATTGATATTACACTATTCTATGCTTGGTTGCATGCTTATTATTAAATTGTGAACTCGTATAATTAAACAATTACGTAGTAAGGTGATGGTTGGCTAGCCTAGTTCCACAATAGGCGCCATCACGGTCTGTTAGGATTTGGGGTCGTGACAGAAATCTTCAAAGAAACTTAAGAACTTTCAATTTCTCAACCGGACGTCTGAATCACGTCAAATCAACTCCGTTTTGCACAAATTTTTTCAGACAAGTCATAATACTGAAACTAACCTATACCAAGTTACGAAACCGAAATTTGAACCCAGTAGCAACAAAATCGAACCACAATCAAACTTATGAATTCTTTAAACCTTTAAACTTCTAGTTTTCAATAAATTACGATAAATCAAGTTAGGGACTTCCAAATTTAATTTCCGGGCATACGCCCGAGTCTCAAATCACGATACGGACCCACCGAGACCGTCAAAACACTTATCCGAGTTCATTTAGACAAAACGTTGACCGTAGTCAACTCAAATGAGTTTTAAGGCATGATTTCACATTTTCATCAATTTTATCATAAAAACCTTTCGGGAAAAGGACACGGACTGCACACACAAATCGAAAAAGATTAAACGGAACTATTCAAGATCTCGAAATACAAAAATGAAGAATAAAACTATAAATGACTTATCGGGTCATTACAATCTCTTTTAACGAAACTACTGTTGAAGAGCAATTATGTATTCTCCCTCTATCTAACGAAAGTTAAAATGTGGGTCTCGCACGTTTTTTTTTAGACCTACTTCCCTGACTAAAATGTAGTAATTAAATATGCATAAAATATTTTTCCAGTTTTAGCCAATAATGTCAAAGGAAAAGGACAAGGTGGTTTTGCATAGCATGAAATGGAGTATTGTCAAACAATTGATGTAAAAACGGTACACTCAAAATCCTATTTTATGTCCCATCACGTGGTGAATATTTGATTAATATAAATTAGTATATTATGTAAATTTTAATGCAAGCAAATACTAAAAATTGGGTTGTTAATTAAATTTAAATTCGAAGAATTTTTGAAAATCAAATAATACGATGTTATTATCAGAATGCTGCTAAATAATATATTTGGACATCTTAAGATGCAAAATGTTATAACCACTAGGAAGAATGTAGTATTCAAAGGCAAAAATAGATTTACCATCAAAGATTGTGGACGGGATGGTAAGCAATTTTTTATTCTTAATCAAAAATCTTAGGTTCGAGCCTTGAAAATAGAGTCGCTTTTGTTAGGAAGGCTTCAACCCCGGAGTGAAATTCTCCGACGCAAATCTAAAATAATCAAACTCTAAAACAGGTGAAAAACTAAAAAACTAAAATTAACTTCAACACGCTTGCCCTTTTTTTAATACAAAAAGTATACCATTTTGCAAACTACAAAAGTAAATGTGTGTCAATTCTATAACAGCGAAGGCATGGTTGATCTCAATTTTAAACGGAGGACGAAAGCAAACCATTTTAGAAAACTACAAAGACAATTTTAGACTTTTTTTCTTATCATTTTATATTGTATGGTTTGCTTCGGTTGCCCTATTATCATGATTGTTACTGCTTCTTTTTATATGACTTCTCCGTTGATTTTTTTTTTTTAATTATGTTGTGATTGTGTTTTCTTCTGAGCCGAGGGTCTTTTAAAAATATTTTTTTGACTTTATAAATATTGCGCACATGTTATCCACTCCGAATTTTAAATTATAAAATAATTTTATTGAATTATTGTTATTGTTTTACTTTATATTGTAGAGTGATAACATGAATTGAACTTAGATGTAAATGTCCCTAACTTGTTTTGGTGTGACACATAATAGTTGTTGTTATCCAATAGTTCACGACAACATTCAAGAAGCCAATGAATGCGATACTATATGCTATCTTGGATGGAAAAAGCATCTCACATACTATATAGTTGAAGTGATTGATTGATTGAGTGACGTGAGGCACAATATGAGAGATTTCATCTTTATGTACTTTTCTTTCATCTTTTAGCCTTGTCAAGATAAGTAGGGACTTAAGCAAATGGCCATTGTCTTCATTGAAAATGTTCCCCAAATCCCATCAACTCGCACTCATCCACCACTCACACAACAATCTTTCTTTTCCCCTTTCATTATGTAGAGGTACACAAAAACCTATTTCACAAGTGGCCACTCAAGGACAACCACATATAGACGTAATCAAATATTTCCTCTGATCTGTTTTAACTTATGCGAATATATTTGACTGAACACAAAGTGTAAGAAAAAACAAGGAACAAATTTACAATCTATCAAAAGGTTCATGTGAAACCGTGGTCTTCGACAAAAATTGTGTATACACAGAAGATTAAATTGTAACGACCCAACTGGTCGTTTTGAATATTGTAGACCCGTTCCCCCATTTACTAATTATTATGTGCTCAATTATTGTTATGTGACTTGCGAGGTGCTTGGTTCGGTTTTGGGGATGTTTCTGAATGGTTTGAGACATTGAGTACCAAGGTTGGAAGCTTAAGTTGAAAGAGTTGATCGGATGTTAACTTATGCGTAAACGACTACGGAATGGAGTTTTGAGGGTTCCGATAGCTCCGTATGGTGATTTTAGACTTAAGAGTGTGTCCTGATAGTGATTTGGAGGTCCGTATGTGATTTTGGAGAGTTGAGGAAATTGACCGAGAGTTGACTTTGTGGTTACCGGGTTCCGATTTTGGTTTCGGAAGTTAGAATAGGTCTGTTGTGTCATTTATGACTCGTGTGCAAAATTTGAGGCCAATCAGAGTTGATTTGATAGGTTTCGACATCGAATGTAGAAGTTAGAAGTTCATAAGTTCATTAGGCTTGAATTGGGTTACTGTAACGACCCGACCGGTCGCTTTGTGTTCTAGGACCCCGTGCCCCTAAATGAGACTTTCCGTAGTTTCTTTTACTGATTTATGACTTGCGGGGACGAGTGGTTCGGGATTTGGAGGAGTTTGGAGTGGTATAGGAACACTTGGTTCCTTAAGGTTGGCCTTAAAGGCTAAGTTTGACTTCGGTCAACATTTTTAGTAAATGACCTTGGAATCGAGATTCGAAGGTTCCGGTAGGTTTGTATGATGATTTCAGACTTGAGCGTATGTTCGGAACATGTTTTGGATGTCCCGGGAGCGTTTCAGCGCCTAATAGTGAAATAAGGATTTCCTTAAGTTCAAATTAAGGTTTGGAACGTGCTTTTATGTTATCGAGGTCCGAACAAAATTCCGAGATCGAGAATAGTTCCGTTATGTCATTTATGACTTGCTCGCAAAATTTGGGGTCATTCCGAGTATTATAGGCAGGTTCGGCGTAATAAAGCGAATTTAAGAACTTGAAGTTCTTAAGTTTGATCCAATAGGTTTTGGGGTATGATTTTTAGATTTAGCGTTGTTTCGGACATTCCGAAGGCTCGAGCGAGTCTGTATTATGATTTAGGACTTGTTGGTATATTTGGATAGGGTCTCGGGTGGGCCCATATGCCATTCGGGCATCGAGCGAGGCAAAAACCAGCCTTAAATGACTGCTGGTGCACCAGATCTGGTGCGACCGCACCTGCGGAGAGCTAACCACAGGTGCGAGACCGCTTCTGCGGTCCCAGCCTCGCAGGTGCGACCCCAGGTAGTGTTTCCTGTTTCCGCAGGTGCGGATCATTTTCCGCAGAAGCGGAGCCGCAGGTGCGAAACCAGGCCCCCTCCCTTCCTTCGCAGATGCGAGACCGCAGGTGCGGTCCTCGAGCCGCATGTGCGAAAAACCTGTAGGCAGTGAAGTTGTTTTAAATATGGGATTTAGCCATTTTTGAACACCTTTCTTATTTCTTGGGTGATTTTGAGAGGATGCAAAGGAGACAATCGACCTAGCTACTGTAAGGTAAGTAATTCCTACCATAAATTTAGCTTAATACTTAAATTCCTAGGTAGATTAACACTTTAATTAGTAGAAATCATGGGTTAGAGTAAAACCTAGGTCTTTATGAAAATGAGAGAATTACCAACTAACTAGTTATGAAATCATACAAAAACTATATAATATTGATCCTTAGGCTATGGGTGATTATCTCCTTCGAAATATTTTCAGAATCCGAGTGTGTGGGCCCTAGGGTGTATTTTGGGATTTTGTAATTTAGGATGAAATGATCACTTAAATAGGGGAATTTCATACTTTTGAGTATAGATTGATTTATTTATGCAATATTTGGCTAGTTTCGAGTCCTTGGGCGACGAATTTGGAGTTTCGGGCGCATTCTTGACCCGGGAAGTAGATTTGACACGAGGTAAGTCTCCTTTCTAACCTCGTAAGAGGGAATTGTCCCTTTAGGTGGAATAAATGATTATGTGATATTAAGTGCGGGGACTACGTACGTACGATGTGACTAGAGTCCATGCGTAGTGACTAGTCTTGCTATGTCCGGGTAGTTAGGTTCACACCATGCTTCGTGAAATTTCATAATCTACTATATGCCTTGTAATTCTTTCGCATGCAATTGTGTTTCATGAAGTTCTCTTAATAGGTGTTTCAGACGAGTCATAGTTATTTTGGAAAAAGGAATTTAAAGGAAAAATGTTATGTTTATATTTGACCGCTTCGCAATATATATATTCTACGAGCGGAGTGATTGTTTCCACTACTCTCATGGGAGCAGGCCGTACGCTTTAATAGATGCATCTATGGTTCGCGCCGTTCGGCCCTCCGGCAGTGCACATTTACTATTATGTTGTCCCAAACCGTACCTTCTGATATATTGTGCACATGCTACTTGTTTGATATTATTCATGACTTAAACTGTTTAATGACTTGGAATGATAGATTTGAAATTGTATGTTAAAGTTTCGACTCGAAGTAGGTTTTGTAACATGCTAGATATTTAGTGTTCTATTATTCATGTGTACTTGTTACTCTCGTTAAGTTATACACATAATTATACTGTTTGGAACCTAGTAAGTGTCAAGTCGACCTCTCCTCACTACTTCTTCGAGATTAGACTGGATACTTACTGTGTACATATTATTTTATGTACTCATGCTATACTATGTACTTAATAGTACAGGTTCTGAGGCAGGTGCATCTGGGTATCAGTCCAGAGCTCGTTCCTGATTTATACCTGGTCGAGGCTTCTCGGTGAGTTGCTTTCCCCGACAACTTCCAGCAGCACCTTGGAGTTTTTCTTCCTTTTGTTATATCTGTCTATATTTTCCTCAGACAGTAGGACAGACTTGTATTCTTTTGGGTTCTCACTCTACTAGATGCCTGTAGACTTGTGACACTAGTTCCTGGCACACACGTAGTAGACATTATATTTTGGGCTGTAATTATTAACTATGATTATCATGGCTATTTCTGTTAAAGATTGCCTAAGTTATCCGTTTTACTTAATATCTTAAATCTAAATTACGTAAGTGTTGGAAATGCTTCGATAAATTAAATGAAACTGATGTTTTATACGTCAATACCACACAAGAGGGGAGGGGGGGGGAGGTGATTTGTGTGGTGTCCAATTTTTGAGTGCAGTCTCTATAGAAGAACCTGGTTCTTCTATGTGTTCCAACTCGTACTTTTGCGGAATAATAAATGTAGAAAAGTAAAGAACACAAAGATTTTTACGTGGAAAACACCCGACTCAAAAGGTGAAAAAACTACGACCTACTACTCAGTAGGATTTTCGCAAACTCTTCACTACAACTCTGAGCCAAACAACATTTACAAAATAAACTCTTTTGTAAACCTAAGGACTAACTCTAATCCCTTTGTAGCAAACTAGCCTCTAGCTAATTGCGACAAACTTCAAATTAACTCTGACTTGATCAATGTGTACCTATTACAATTGCTTCTAATAAAGCTGAAAGATACAATATTTAATCAACTACTACAAACCAACTAGACTCAAAAGATAACAGATGGAACTGGTTCTTCTAGCTGGTTCAAGTAGCTTTTGTGTCGCACAAGGAATCTACTTGCAAAATTGCTTTGGTAATTTTGCTTTTAGTTCTTGTTTCACTTCTGCCTTTGTGCGATCAATTCTTCAGCAGGAGTGCTTCAACAATTTATAGAATCAGTAGTTGAGATGTTGTTGTTTAGTTCTAGTGCAACTCTTCCTTGGTGGAAGAGTTTGTGTTCATCTCAACTTCCTCGATTGTTTCTGTCCTTGCTGAATTCAAACTCTTTCTTCTTATCACTTTGCAACCTTTTCGCTTTAGGAGACAACCTCTTAGTTCATAGATAATTCACAGATCATGTTTATCTCCTGTGCATATACGCTTCTTGTGCCAATGGGTCTGTTTGATAATGTTTGCCCTGATGGACCTGGTTCAACTGGGTAGGCATTTGTCAATCTTCAAAACCATGCAGTGACTTGGTTCAACAAATTCCCCCTTTTTGATGATGACAAACTCTGTGCTCAACCCTGTACATACTTCAGTCTAACATAGACAATTTGTAAAGTTTTTAAGCATTTATCATAGAGAGACCAGGTTCATTAGGTTATAAAATGTCCCAAAAATCTTTTGAAGCACATATCTTTCCCCTTTTGGCATCATCGAAAAGTTGCAAAATGATAAACTTACTAGAGTTATTAACAATTACTCATGGCCATTGAGGCAAATGCAGGTGCAAAGCATGATTAATCATCAAAAGAAACCAATCAAATGTAAGCTATTTAAGAAACTGGGACAAAATCAATAACCAAAAAGAAAATTCATTGATTATATCCTAGATCAAGCACCATAGACAAAATGAATTAAAGATAGTCGCAACCATGAGGAAAAAAAACATAACAAGATAAAATCCCAAACTGGGCATTGAAGGGGTTTTGGTGGCACTGGACTTCTAAGGCTGGGAAGGGGCAGATGAGGTTGTGGTATTGGCTTGAATAAAAGAGAGCATTTGTTGAAGAACACCCTCATTCTTCTCCTTCTCTTTGGCTAATTCAGTTATGAGAGAATCCCGCTCAACTTCAACCTCAATAAGGCGAGATTTCAATCGAAGGATCTCCACATCTTTTATCTCACCTTCCTGCACAAGTGACCTGACCTTGCTGTTAACAAGCATTTTGCTAGATGAACCAGGTTTATCCTCAGGAACATTTACAATGTAGTCACATGTCAGAAGTATATTCTTCCCAAAATAGTCCTTAGCAGTAGCCATCTCAGCTTTCTTCACAGGAACCTTGAAGTGGGCAAGCACAAAAGTCAGAATAAATCCATAAGGTATAGCGTGTGCCTTGGTTCCATTCACAACTCTGTCCAAGAGCTAGATGATGAAAGCAGGCCAATTGATCTACTTACCCCTGTACAAGCATTCCATAAGCGTGAGGTCCATATAGCTGGCAATGTGCTTTCATTCTTGTCTTGGCAGCAGAAACTTGATCACAAACTCAAAGAATAGTTTGTGCTGAGATTGCATCTCACTCTTGAAAACTGCCCTGGGCTCAGGTTCTTGATCATTTTCACAGAAAAACCTGGTGATGTTGAGAGCTGAGGACATGCCATCCAGATTAGGCCATCTTTGCCTTGTATAGTCATCATAACCCTCAACAGGGATATTCAGTATCTCCCCCAACTCCTTTGCATCAAAAGAGATTTCAACTCCATGAACCCTGGTAGTTACCCTGCCATCCTTGACAACTGCGTTGGCCATAAATTCAACCAACTCATTTCTAGCCAGCTTTCCTTCCAGGTGAAGAACCATGTCCTTCCACCCTTGCACGTCTAGGGTATCCATCAGGAAAATCATTCCTGATTCCTCAAGGTCTCTAACCAGCTTTCCTTTTAAGATAGTACGCTTGCCAAACATGGTGATCTTGTCAGTCTCTTCACCAGACTTTTCCTCTTCTCCTCCACTCCATTCCTCATCATCAGTAATCTTAACTTTCCTTGACTCAGATATGGTCCTCTTTGCAATGGTTGAGGGTGTGGCAGACACAGAAGCTGACTTCTTGGAAGAAGCCTTAGCTTTCTTGGGTTTAGGTGTCTCAACCACAACTGGAGCAAGCTGCTCCTCATGATGGACCAGGTCCATCACATCATCATCAATAGTAACTACCTAAATAGGCTCTCCCACTTTTGCCTTTCCCTTGACAGCCTTCTTCTTTTTGCTCTCTTTCAGAGCTCTTTCCAATTCTTTCTCTCCTTGCCGGACAACACTTCTTGTAGCTCGAATATTTGGGGCAGGAGCATCAGCAGATAATGAAGCTTTCCTCTTCTTTGGCGGAACTGGGGTAGTAGCCTTCTTGGACTTAGGAGTTCTTTTCTTTTTGGGATTATAGGACTCCCCCAACTTCCTCAGCATCTCAGCCAACGTCTCCTCAATAGATGAACCAGGTTCATCTAGTGATTGTTGTAGGCTCTCCAGTCCTTCTAATGCTTCCCCAGAAATGCTTCCCCTCCTTCTTCATCACTCACAGGAGCGGGGCCACAAATAGCCAGAGTGGCACCGTCCTTCCCAGATCCCCTTACTGAGCTCCCTTCTCCGTCTCTCTCAAGGTTTATATTTTTATCAAGTTTTCTCCGCCTATCTGGCACCTCAACATCCACAATCGACCCAACCAATACAAATTTGTTCTCAATCATACCAGTTGTAGACCCAATCTCAAGATTTCCCTGTTCAGTGTCAGATGAACCTGATGCTTCATCCTCATTAGCGGATTTGAAGGATTCACTGGAGGATTCAAAATCTTGGACCTTGCTATCTTGAAGTATTTCTTCCAAGAATTTGGCACGAGAACCAGAAGCAACTGATTTCCTGGCCAAAACTTTCACTCTACGTGCCCTGGGGGCTGGAGTAGGGTTAGGTGTAGGTTCAAGAACTGGAGGGTTTTGGGGGGTTGAAGATCTGGCTGGAGAATGTGAACTGTATACTGATGGAGAATTAGAACTAGAATCACCGTCCTCATAATCATGAGTGGAGAAGGAAGATGAAACAACTGGTTGTGAAGACATTCTTATGAAGAATTTGGAAGAGAAGAAGGTTGATCAGTTTTGGTTTGAGAGGAATGAATAACTCAGTTCGACAGTTATACTTTTGAAGAGGAGAGGTAATGATGGCCTTTTAATGGTGTGGTTATTAATTGTACAACGGGCAGATGTATTAGTCAAGTGGGAGTCTAATCACTGTAGGAGTGTCATTGATTAGACGGTTAGGAATCTCTAAATCTAGGCTAATTAAGATACGATGAGACTTCTTGAAACTGGTTCATTTTAGGATAAGTACAGAGAATTGGAAATGAACCAAATATAGATAGAGTCCTGCTCATGTGTGACTATAATTAATTCAAGAAGTGTATGGAGATGAGCACGTACCTTGTCAGTCAGATGAACTAGCAGCAATGAGCCAGGTCCATCGTGTTATAGTCTTTAATATGCCTTAATTTGCAAAGATAGAAAAACATCATTAGAAACCAGGGAATCATATTAATACACGACAAGAGAGTATGGCAATAAATTCATGATATTGAGCAATGATTAGTCTTTTTAATTATCTATTTTAGTGTTTCTAGCCAATTTTTTTTTCAATTTTTCATTTTTGTTTTACAATTAGGTGATCTTAATCATCCCTAATTCAAGTCGGTTTCTCTCAAAATGCTCCCTACTCAGTGCTTTAGTAAAGATGTCTGCAATTTGCTTGTCAGTAGCACAAAATTCAATTGAGATCATTCCTTTTTCATAGTTATCCCTTAGGAAATGGTGTCTAACATCTATGTGCTTAGTTCTTTTATGATGAACCGGGTTCTTTGTCATACTAATTGCACTAGTGTTGTCACAGAAAATAGGAATGCATCCAACCTCTATACCAAAGTCCATGAGTTGTTGCTTGATCCATAGCAACTGAGCACAGCATGAGGCTGCAACCACATATTCAGCCTCAGCAGTAGACAAGGCTACTGAATTTTGTTTCTTAGTGGCCAAAGACACAAGGCAAGATCCCAAAAAGTGAGCCATGCCTGAAGTACTTTTCTCGTCAACCAGGAAGCCTGCATAATCTGCATCAGCATATCCTACAAGGTCGAAATTACTACCTTTAGGATACCAAAGGCATAAATCAGTAGTGCCTTTCAGATATCTCAGAATTCTCTTCACTGCAGTTAGATGGGACTCCTTTGGATTTGCCTGAAACCTAGCACACAGTCCTACACTGAACACAATATCAGGTCTGCTGGCAGTGAGATATAATAAAGACCCAATCATCCCTCTGTATAACTTCTGATCAATGGATGAACCAGGTTCATCCATATCTAATTTTGTGGCTGTGGCTATGGGGGTGTCAATTTCCTTTGAGTCTTC
>ML275836.1:22360-47087 GCA_005239495.1 Nicotiana undulata
TCATACCATGCTCTTGGTGCTTGTTTGAGTCCATACAAAGCCTTGTCAAGTTTGTATACATGGTCAGGTGTCTCCTTGCTTTCAAAACCTGGAGGCTGTTTTACAAATACTTCTTCCTTTAGATATCCATTGAGGAAAGCACTCTTTACATCCATGTGATGGAGAGTGAATTCCATGTGTGCAGCAAATGCTATAAGAAGTTTGATTGCCTCCAATCTTGCCACAGGAGCAAAGGTGTCATCATAGTCAATTCCCTCTTCTTGACCATATCCTTGGACAACCAATCTGGCCTTGTTTCTTGTAACAATTCCATCCTCATGGAGTTTGTTCCTGAAGACCCACTTGGTGCCAATTACTGATCTATCTAGTGGTCTGGGTACCAAGTACCATACTTGACTTCTTTCAAATTGATTCAACTCTTCTTGCATGGCATTTACCCAGTCAACATCCTGTAGGGCTTCACCAATGTTCTTTGGTTCAATCAAGGATAGAAAGGCATCAAATGCACACATAATTTTCAAAGAGGATCTTGTTTTGATTCCAGATGTCAAATCTGTTATGATGTTCTCAAGAGGATGAGAACTCTGATATCTGTGTGGTTTGAGCACCAATTGTTCACTTCTAGATGATCCCATGATGTCTTGTTGTTGTGGAACAGCATCAGGGCCAAGGTCCAGAGTACTTTGCTGTTGAGTTCCCCCTGTCATGTTGCTCGAGGTAGTTGGACCTGGTCCATCTTCCATAATTGCTTCAATTTGTTCACTGCTTCTGACCAGTCCAAGCTCCTCATCTTCTGGTTCCTGTCTCTCAGAAAGAGTGTTAGTTATATCAAAAACAACATGCACACTCTCTTCTACACACATAGTTCTTTTATTATAAACTTTATAAGCTTTTCTATGTGATGAATATCCCAAAAATACTCCCTCATCACTTTTGGGATCAAATTTACCTAAGAAATCTTTGCCATTGTTGTGCATAAAGCACTTGCATCCGAAAGCCCTAAGGTGAGATATGTTGGGCTTTCTCCTTTTAAGTAATTCATAAGGAGTTTTCTCTACCAGTGGCCTGGTCATGCATCTATTTATTATGTAACATGCAGTGTTTATTGCTTCTGCCCAGAAGCTGTGAGGTAGTTGGCTAGAAAGAAGCATGGTTCTGACCATGCCTTCAAGAGTCCTGTTCTTTCTTTCAACAACCCCATTTTGCTGTGGGGGTTTAGGGGCAGAAAAGTTGTGATTGATGCCATGTTCATCACAGAACTCAGCAAACTTTGCATTCTCAAATTCAGTACCATGATCAGATCTTATTGATGCTAGTTGACTTCCCAACTGTTTTTGAGTTTTCTAACAAATGAAGTGAACGTATCGAATGCTTCATCTTTAGATGTCAGAAATAAGGTCCAAGTGAACCTTGAGTAATCATCAACTAGCACCATTACATATTTCTTACCACCTTTGCTCNTCTTCCCCCTTGCACCTGCCTCACAAACTTTGTCATCCTTGAACTTAATGTTAGGGAGCCCTACCACTAAGTTCTTAGAGACTAGTTTGTTAAGCTGATTCAGACTCGCGTGGCCAAGTCTTTTGTGCCAAAGGAGGGGATCGCTGTCCAACACACTTAAGCAAGTGAGTTCATTTTCAGACAGTGTGGACACGTCTATGACATAGATGTTATTCATTCTTTTTCCTTGCAAAAAATCTTGTCAGTAAGCAGGTTAATCACAAAACATTTTGTGGAAGTGAAAGCAACCAAGTTACCTCTGTCACACAATTGTGACACACTGATCATGCTATATTTCAAGCCATCTATCAAGTACACATGTTCAATTGAACGTGTGTCATCCTTACCTACCTTACCNGTTTCTTTTTAACAAAACTCTCATTTCTTCGACTGCCCTGCTCTTTTGCAGTACATTCAATTTTGTAATGACCAGTCTTACCACAATGGGTGCATATTTTATTCTCAGGGAGAGTGAGATACTTGCTTTTGGGATCCCACTTGGGCAGTTGACTCCCAAAGCCAAGTCCTCTCCGGTTGCTACTATGGTTTTCTTGAAGCCATGTCAAGGCATAAGAGGATTTGTTACATTTACAAGTTCGATCTAACTCATGTTTAACTTTGCCAAGTTCTTCTTTACGGGTCCTTATTTGTTCATCCTTGGTATACATCTTATCTTTTAGTTTTCCCATATTTTATTCTAACATGGTGTGAGAATGATCAACAATCGTTTTACTGGATCCTAGCTTTAACTTTAAATTTTTAGATTTTAGGTCTAGAATCTCAGTTTCAAGTGGATGAACCTGGTTCATCAGGACAATATTTTTCTTTTCAGATTCACTTACTCTGATTTCCAGGTTCATGCATTTTGCTTTTAGCATTGCACATTCTTTAGAGAGTTGTTCTTTCTCTTTTGTTATTTCTTCAGAATCATCCATGAATCTAGTAGCAACTCAGAGAGTTTCTCTTTAGATAGGAACTTTCTTTTGTTTTTGAGATGGGAGATACTTACCTTTGGTTCTTCATATGATTCCTCATCGGATTCTCTAATTGCCCATATTCTGATTCTTCATCTGAGCTTTCCCCCCAAGAGGCAACCATAGCCTTTGTTGTGGTTTTCTTGGGTTGGACCAGTTCCTTCTTCCTGTTCCTTCTTTCAAATATCTCCTTTTTCCATTCCAGTTCCCACTCAGGACAATTCTTGATGTGGTGGTCAGTCTTTCCACACTTGTAGCATCCCTCGTTGACTGGCCTTTCTGGAGCTTTAACTTTGTTATAGTTTCAACCTCTTGAGATGCCCTTTTCCCTTATAAGGAAGTTTCTGAATTCCTTAGTGATCATGGCCATCTCATCTTCCTCCAGATCTGCTCCCTCAGTGATTCTTAGTGCTAGACTCCTTTCCTTCTTTGGAGCATCCATTTTCATTATTTGCCTTATGAGTTCATAGGCAGTAAGGTTTCCAATAAGCTCGTCCAATCTGAGGGTTGCCATATTTTTGGATTCCTGGATAGCAGTGATTTTGCTTTCCCAGGAAATTGGCAAGACCCTTGTCAGGATCTTCTCCACCCTGTCCTCTTCAAGAATGACTCTACCAAGAGACTTGAGTTCATTTGTCAGAGTTGTGAACCTCGTGTACATCTCTTGGATTGTCTCTCCTTCTTTCATAGTAAAGTTTTCATATTGAGAGTATAGTAGAGTACCTCTTGATCTTTTCACTTGAGGTATTCCTTCATGGGATACTTGCAAGGTATCCCAGATTTCTTTGGTAGTGGTGCAACTTTGGATTCTGCTATACTCGTCTGGACCTAGTCCACACACTAGCAACTTTTTGGCCTTAGCATTCTTCTCCCATTTATTCAGATCCTCAGCAGTGCAGTCAGCTCTTGTTTTTGGTATATCTATTCCTTCAGCAGTCTTCTTCATGGTGGCTAGAGGACCATCAGTGACTATGTCCCAAATCTCATAGTCTTCTCCAATCAAGTGATCCTTCATCCTGTTGTTCCACCAAGAGTAATACTGGCCATTAAAGAGTGGTGGCCTTGCACTTGATTGACCCTCCCAGTTTCCAGGTGGTGCACTCATTTTGATCTTTTCCAAGGTGTTAGCCTTTTCAAGGATAACCGGGGGGGATGATTTGTGTGGTGTCCAATTTTTGAAGGCACTCTTTATAAAAGAACCTGGTTCTTCTATGTGTTCCAACTCGTACTGTTGTGGAATAATAAATGCAGAAAAATAAAGAACGCAGAGATTTTTATGTGGAAAACACCCGGCTCAAAAGGTGAAAAAACCACGACCTACTACTCAGTAGGATTTTCCCAAACTCTTCACTACAACTCTGAGCCAAACAACATTTACAAAATAAACTCTTTTGTAAACCTAAGGACTAACTCTAATCCCTTTGTAGCAAACTAGCCTCTAACTGATTGCAACCAACTTCAAGTTAACTCTAACTTGATCAATGTGTACCTATTACAATTGCTTCTAATAAAGCTGAAAGATACAATATTTAATCACCTACTACAAACCAACTAGACTCAAAAGATAACAGATGGAACTGGTTCTTCTAGCTGGTTCAAGTAGCTTTTGTGTCGCACAAGGAATCTGCTTGCAAAATTGCTTTGGTAATTTTGCTTTCAGTTCTTGTCTCACTTCTGCCTTTGTGCGATCAATTCTTCAGCAGGAGTGCTTCAACAATTTATAGAATCAGTAGATGAGATGTTGTTGTTTAGTTCTAGTGCAACTCTTCCTTGGTGGAAGAGTTTGTGGTCATCTCAACTTCCCGATTGTTTCTATCCTTGCTGAATTCAAACTCTTTCTTCTTATCACTTTGCAACCTTTTCACTTTAGGAGACAACCTCTTAGTTCATAGATAATTCACAGATCATGTTTATCTCCTGTGCATATACGCTTCTTGTGCCAATGATTTTGTTTGATAATGTTTGCCCTGATGGACCTGGTTCAACTGAGTAGGCATTTGTCAATCTTCAAAACCATGCAGTGACTTGGTTCAACAAAAACTCAATAGTAAATTGATGTTGGCTTGCTTGACAACGGTGCCGGGCACCATCGCGACCTTATTTAGGATTTGGGTCGTGACAACATGGTATCAGAGCTCTAGGTTCACGTAGGTCTCACAAGTTACGGGCAAGCCCAATAGAGTCTTGCGGATCGGTACGAAGACATCTATATTTATCTTCGGGAGGCTATAAGGTGTTAAGAAATCTCTCTTTATTCATCTTCTATCGTGCAGTTGATGGTATTCTAAATATCACTCTTCTATTCTCTCACAGATGGTGAGGACGCGCGCAATCGACGTTCCGGACCCGGGAGGGGCCGCTACCCCCGTTATCCGAAGCCGTGGCAAAGGTCGGGGGAGGGCATCGACCCGAGGTAGGGGATAATGGCGTCCCAGAGCTGTTCCATTTGCACCACCAGCAGATCCCATTACTGAGGAGCAGGGCGAGGTTCCCCCAGAAGATCCTGCCCCGTTGGACTTTATGATGACACCAAGATTCTAGGAGGTCATGGGCCGTATGATGCTGTTCATGGACACCATGACCCAGGCTGGTTTATTTCCAGCGTATCCGACCATTTCTCAAGCGGGAGGGGGGGACCCAGACCCTACTTCTCAGGCCGCAGGTCATCCAGAGGCAGTACATCAGACCCCGGGTACACTGCCCGTGGGCGGGGACTAGCTAGTAGCAGCAATACCTGAGCCCAGACCAGCTACGGACGATGATCCGTAGAAGCTATTGGATAGATGGACCAGATTGCACCCTCCTGTCTTCGGAGGTGAGCGTCATGAGGACTCATATGACTTTATTGATAGGTTCAAGGACAGACTGCACAACATGAGGATACTGGAGTCCTATGGAGTTGATTTCACTACCTTCCATTTAGAGGGCAGGGCCTGCAGGTGGTGGCAGTCCTATATTCTTGGCAGACCGGCATATTATCCTCCCCTCACTTGGGAGCAGTTCACTCAGTTTTTCCTGGACAAAAACATCCAACCCTCTGAGAGGGAAGAGCTGCAGTATCAATTTGAGCGGCTGGAGCAGGGCCAGATGTCAGTGACTGACTATGAGGCTAGGTTTTTTGAACTGTGTCGTCATGCACTCATGATACTTCCTACTGATTCAGAGAGAGTGCAGAGGTTTGTAGCTGGGTTGCACTCAGGTATTAGGGCTAACATGGCCCGAGAGGTGGAGACAGGGACTCCTTATCATCTTGTAGTCGAGATTGCTCGCCGGATAGGGGGTTATCGATCGAGAGGCTGAGAGCAGAGTCAGCAGGATAAGAGAGCTAGATTTTCTTGGGATTTCAGAGGTGCTCCAGCCAGGGGCAGAGGTCAGTTCGGTAGGGGACAACCTAGTAGGCCTCCATATTCAGCACCCCCTTTACCTCCCCGAGGTGTTCCAACGAGGCCTTATTTCAGCGCTATACAAGAGAGTTCTTACTGCCTTCCAGCTATTCAGGGTTCCTCCGGCGGATATTCTGGTCATTAGGGGTCTTCTAGCCCTTACTTCAGTGTTATTCCATAAGGTTCACATCGCCTTCCAGCTATACAGGGTTCTTCTTCAGGGCAGCAGGCCATGGTACCAGGACGTTATGAGTTTGGGGATCAAGGCCATATGAAGAGGTATTTTCCCAGGTTTCAGGGCAAGGAAATGCAGCAGGGTCACCAGCCTATGAGGTCAGCACCAGCGGTTCGGCCACCCATAGGTGAAGGACAGACTGGTAGGGGTCGTCCCAGAGGTGGAAACGAGGCAGGGGGAGCCCAGTCAACTCCTGTGTATTTCGGTGGAGGTCAGTCATTCGGCGCTCCAACTAGATTATATGCTATTCCGGCCAGATTAGATGCAGTGGCCTCAGATACTGTGATCACATGTATTATTTCAGTATGCGGTAGAGATGCCTCGGTATTATTTGATCCAAGATCCACTTATTCATATGTATCAACTTTGTTTGCTCTTTTTCTGGATATTCCTCGTGAGTCTTTGGGTACTCCTGTTTATGTGTCCACTCCTGTGGGCGATTCTATGGTTGTGGACCGGATTTATCTGTCCTGTGTAGTTACATTCTGTGGGTTCGAGACTAGAGAGGACCTCGTATTGCTTGATATGGTTGATTTTGAGGTCATCCTAGGCATGTACTAGCTATCTCCTTATCATGATGTTCTAGATTGCCATGCCAAGACTGTTACTCTATCCATGCCCGAGTTATCGAGATTGGAGTGGAGAGGTTCTTCAGTTAGTGCAGCTAGTCGAGTTATTTCCTTCCTGAAGGCTCGACATATGGTCGAGAAGGGTTGTTTGGCTTATCTTTCTTACGTGCGGGACACCACCGCTGAGTCTCCGACAATTGATTCAGTGCCAGTAGTTTGAGATTTTGTTGATGTACTCCCTTCAGACCGTCCAAGCATACCACTAGATCGTGACATCGATTTTTGCATTGACTTAGCTCCAGGCACCCAGCCTATATCTATTCCCCCATACCGTATGGCTCCAAAAGAATTGAAAGAATAACTTGAGGAGTTGTTGGATAAGGGGTTTATCAGACCGAGC
Source organism: Nicotiana undulata (assembly GCA_005239495.1). Taxonomy (NCBI): domain Eukaryota; kingdom Viridiplantae; phylum Streptophyta; class Magnoliopsida; order Solanales; family Solanaceae; genus Nicotiana; species Nicotiana undulata. The sequence goes on from ML275836.1 coordinate 29,422, forward strand.
ATATCGCCTTGGGGGTGCTCCAGTGCTATTTGTGAAGAAGAAGGATGAGACTATGCGTATGTGCATTGATTACCGCTAGTTGAACAAGGTCACCATCAAGAAAAAGTACCCGTTGCCGCGTATCGATGATTTGTTTGACCAGTTGCAGGGTGCTCAGGTGTTTTCTACGATTGACTTGAGATCGGGGTACCATCAGCTGAAGATTCGGGATTCGGATGTTCCGAAGACGGCCTTTCGTACGAGATATGGTCATTATGAGTTCCTGATGATGTCCTTTGGCTTGACTAATGCCCCAACATCATTTATTGACTTGATGAACATGGTGTTCAAGCCTTATATTGATTATTTTGTCATTGTCTTTATTGATGACATTCTGATTTACTCGCGTAGTCTGGGGGAGCACGAGCATCATTTGAGAGTTGTGCTCCAGACCTTGCGAGACCAGAAGTTGTATGCTAAGTTCTCCAAGTGTGAGTTTTGGTTGGATTCTGTGGCATTCTTGGGACATGTGGTATCCGAAGAGGGTATCAAGGTTGATCCTAAGAAAATTGAGGCAGTTCAGAGTTGGCCGCGCCCTACTTCAACTACAGAGATCAGGAGCTTATTGGGTCTAGCAGGTTATTATCGCCGATTTGTGGAGGGCTTTTCATCCATTGCAGCTCCTATGACTAGATTGACTCAAAAGAATGCTCCGTTACGATGGTTCGACGAGTGTGAGGTGAGATTTCAGAAGCTCAAGACAGCATTGACCTCAACACCATTTCTAGTATTGCCTTCCGGTTTTGGGATGTATATAGTTTATTACGACGCTTTGCGCGTTTGTTTGGGATGTGTGTTGATGCAGGAGGGGAGAGTTATTGCATATGCTTCATGTCAGCTGAAGGTTCATGAGAAAAATTACCCTATGCACGATTTGGAGTTGGCGGCGATTGTTCATGCTCTTAAAATTTGGAGGTACTACTTGTATGAGGTGTCTTGTGAGGTTTATACAGACCACCGCAGCTTGCAACACTTGTTCAAGCAGAGGGATCTCAATTTGAGACAGCGTAGGTGGTATGAGTTGCTGAAGGATTATGACATCACCATTCTTTATCATCCGGGCAAGGCAAATGTGGCAGCAGATGCCTTAAGCAGGAAGGCAGAGAGTATGGGTAGCTTGGCTTATATTTCAGCGGAGGAGAGACCTCTAGCTTTGGAAATTCAGTCCTTGGCTAATCGCTTGGTGAGGTTGGACCTTTCAGAGCCCCGCTGAGTTCTTGCACGTGTGGTGGCTCAGTCTTTATTATTAGGGGAGATCAAGGCTCGACAATTTGATGATCCGCGTTTGGCAGAGCTACGGGAGACAATGGTGCAGGGTGGTGCCAAGGAGGTTTCTATTGGCGAGGATGGAGTTTTGAGACTTCAAGTCCGCTTATGTGTCCCTAATGTTGATGTCCTGAGGGAGAGGATTCTAGATGAGGCTCACAGTTCACGATATTCTATTCATCCTGGTGCTACGAAGATGTATCGTGACTTGAAGCAGCATTTTTGGTGGAGGCGAATGAAGAAATACATAGTGGAGTATGTGGCTAGATGTCTAAATTGCCAGCAGGTTAAGTATGAGCACCAGAGGCCAGGAGGCCTACTTTAGCAGATGCCTATACCTGAGTGGAAATGGGAACGCATCACTATGGACTTCATAGTTGGGTTGCCTCTGACCTTGCGGAAGGTTTATGTGGTTTGGGTCATTGTGTACAGGTTGACCAAGTCAGCGCATTTCATTCCAGTAGCTACTACTTATACTTCAGAGAGGTTGGCCCAGATCTACATTCGGGAGATAGTTCGGTTGCATGGTGTGCCTGTTTCCATTATATCAGATCGAGGTCCTCAGTTCACCTCGCACTTCTGGAGAGTATTATAGAGTGATTTAGGCACCCGGGTAGAGCCCAACCCAGCATTCCACCCTCAGATCGACGGTCAGTCGGAGCGGACAACTCAGATATTGGAGGACATGCTCAGAGAATGTGTGATTGACTTTGGAGGGCAGTGGGACCAGTTCTTGCCTTTGGCTGAGTTTGCTTATAATAATAGTTGTCAGTCCAGTATTGAGATGGCTCCATTTGAGGCCTTGTATGGGCGGCGATGTTGTTCTCCTATCGGGTGGTTTTAGCCTGGCGAGGCTAAGTTATATGGCACCAACCTGGTGAAGGATGCTTTGGAGAAAGTGAAGTTGATTCAAGAGAGGCTTCGCACAGCACAGTCCAGACAGAAGTGTTACACGGATCAGAAGGCGCATGGTGTATCATTAATGAGAGAGAGAAGGTTCTGTTGAAAGTCTTGCCGATGAAGGGTATTATGAGGTTTGGGAAGAAGGGCAAGCTGAGCCCAAGGTTTATAGGTCCATTCGAGGTGTTGAGGCGAGTTGGAGAGGTTGCTTATGAGCTTGCTTTACCTCCAGTTTATCAGGAGTTCATTCGGTCTTTCATGTGTCTATGCTCCGGAGATACCACGCCAACTTCTCTCACGTGGTAGATTTCAGCACCATTCAACTAGATGAGAGATTGGGCTACGAGGAGGAGCCAATTGCTATTATTGACAGGCAGGATCGCCAGTTGAGGTCTAAGAGGGTTTCCGCGATAAAGGTCTAGTGGAGGGGCCAACCAGTCGAAGAGGCGACCTGGGAGTCCGAGGAGGACATGCGGAGCAGATATTCACACTTATTCAGCACTCCTAGTATGATTCTAGACCCGTTCGATGACGAACGTTTGTTTAAGAGGTGGAGAATGTAACAACCCAACCGATCGTTTTGTGTTCTAGGACCCCGTGCCCCTAAATGAGACTTCCCATAATTTCTTTTACTAATTTATGACTTGCGGGGACGGGTGGTTCGGGATTTAGAGGAGTTTGGAGTGGTATAAGAACACTTGGTTCCTTAAGGTTGGCCTTAAAGGCCAAGTTTGACTTCGGTCAACATTTTTAGTAAACGACCTCAGAATCGAGATTCGAAGGTTCTGGTAGGTTCATATGATGATTTAGGACTTGAGCATATGTTCGTAACGGATTTTGGATGACCCGGGAGCGTTTTGGCGCCTTATAATGAAATAAGGATTTCCTTAAGTTCAAATTGAGGTTTGGAACGTATTTTTGTGTTATCGAGGTTCGAACAGAATTTCAAGACTGGGAATAGTTCCGTTATGTCATTTAGGATTTGCTCGAAAAATTTGGGGTCATTTTGAGTAGTATAGGTAGGTTCGGCGTAATGAAAGCGAATTCAAGAACTTGAAGTTCTTAAGTTTGATCCAATTGGTTTTGGGGTATGATTTTTAGATTTAGCGTTGTTTCAGACGTTCCGAAGGTTCGAGCGAGTCCGTATTGTGATTTAGGACTTGTTGGTATATTTGGACGGGGTATCGGGTGGGCCCAGATGCCATTCGGACATCAAGCGAGGCAAAAACCATCCTTAAATGACTGTTGGTGCACTAGATCTGGTTCAACCGCACCTGCAGAGGGCTAACCGCAGGTGCGAGACCGCTTCTGCGGTCCCAACCTCGTAGGTGCTACCCCAGGTAGTGTTGCCCGTTTTCGCAGGTGCGAATCATTTTCCGCAGAAGCAGAGCCGCAGGTGCGGACTCCGATCCGCAGGTGCGAAACCAGGTCCCCTTCCCCTCCTCCGCAGATGCGTGACCGTAGGTGCGCTCCTCGAGCCGCAGGTGCGAAAAACCTGTAGGCAGTGAAGTTGTTTTAAATACGGGATTTAGCCATTTGTGAACACCTTTATTCTTCCTTGGGCGATTTTGAGAGCATGCAAAGGAGACAATCAACCTAGCTACTGTAAGGTAAGTAATTCCTACCATAAATTTAGCTTAGTACTTAAATTCCTAGGTAGATTAACACTTTAATTAGTAGAAATCATGGGTTAGAGTAAAACTTAGGTTTTTATGAAAATGAGAGAATTACCAACTAACTAGTTATTAAATCATACAAAAACTATATAATATTTATCCTTAGGCTATGGGTGATTGTTTCCTTTGAAAATTTTCGGAATCCGAGCGTGTGGGCCCGACGGTGTATTTTGGGATTTAGTAATTTAGGATGAAATAATCACTTAAATAGGAGAATTTCATACTTTTGAGTATATATTGATTTATTTATGCAATATTTGGCTAGTTTCGAGTCCTTTGGCGACGAATTTTGAGTTTCGGGTGCATTATTGACCCGGTAAGTAGACTTGACACGAGGTAAGTCTCCTTTCTAACCTCGTAAGAGGGAATTGTCCCTTCAGGTGAAATAAATGATTATGTGATATTAAGTGCGGGGACTACATACGTACGATGTGACGAGAGTCCGTGCATAGTGACTATTCTTGCTATGTCCGGGTAGTTAGGTTCATACCATGCTTCGGGAAATTTCATAATCTACTATATGCCTTGTAATTCCTTCGCATGCAATTGTGTTTCATGACGTTCTCTTAATAGGTGTTTCAGACGAGTCATTATTATTTTGGAAAAAGGAATTTAAAGGAAAAATGTTATGTTTATATGTGACCGCTTCGCAATATATATATTCCACGAGCGGAGTGATTGTTTCCACTACTCTCATGGGAGCAGGCCGTACGCTTTAATAGATGCATCTATGGTTCGCGCCGTTCGGCCCTCCGGCAGTGCACATTTACTATTATGTTGTCCCAAACCGTACCTTCTGATATATTGTGCACATGCTACTTGTTTGATATTATTCATGACTTAAACTGTTTAATGACTTGGAATGATAGATTTGAAATTGTATGTTAAAGTTTCGACTCGAAGTAGGTTTTGTAACATGCTAGATATTTAGTGTTCTATTATTCATGTGTACTTGTTACTCTCGTTAAGTTATACACATAATTATACTGTTTGGAACCTAGTAAGTGTCAAGTCGACCTCTCCTCACTACTTCTTCGAGATTAGACTGGATACTTACTGTGTACATATTATTTTATGTACTCATGCTATACTATGTACTTAATAGTACAGGTTCTGAGGCAGGTGCATCTGGGTATCAGTCCAGAGCTAAACTTGGAAGACTGCAAATTTTGCTAGTGCTGGTTTTCTTGCATGCGTTCGCGAGAGAGGTCTCGCGTTCGTGAATAGTAATTTCTGGCAGGTGCTCCGCGAAGATAAAAGCAAACGCGAAGGTCCGGGAAAGTTGTGCATCGCGATCGCGATGAGGAACTCACGTTCGCGTAAAAGGTGGAGGCATTCTGGGCACCATGCCCTTAGCCTCCGCGTTCATGGTCAAAGGGATGGTTTGGCATAGGCCAAGTTCTGCGAAGCATCGCGTTCACGTGGATGTTTATTGATTTCGTCCATTTTCATTCCTCTATTTGAGGATATAGAAACCGTAGATGTAATAATAATACCCAACAGAGTCGGGGTCGAACTCCATTGGGAGCTACGTAAATGGGTGCTAGTAGTATATATCTTAGTACGTGGGTTTGTTTATCTTTGAACTTCCGGAATATTGGGCTTAAAAGTCTAAGTTAAGCTACAATTTCGATTTTAAGAACGAAACTAGGAAATTGTTTGTTTATTTCAAATGATAAAAAGACATAGGCCTATGACCTTCACCTAGGTGTTCGCTTAATGGGTTGTAAGTCTTAAAGCTTGTTTTATTGGTCGGAGTATATTATAACTATCTACACTCAAGTACCCACTCAATACCTCTCTTTCCCAATTTAGCTTTCTCAAGTCCAAATGGGTATTGAACAAAGCAGTTGATAATAAGCTCAAGTTGGGTTTTACTGTCTTTAGGTTCAAACCTTTAATTGGGCTTATCAATCTCTCGATTGACTCAATTTCTTGCTAACCAAGTTTTCCTATACTAAGTCTCTCTTTCTCAAGTATAGACCAAGTCAAATAGGCATGAAATAATGTTTGCTATCATTAATTCTTCAAATAAAAGCAAAAACAAGGCTACATATTCAACAACAACAACAACAACATACCCAGTAAAATCCCACTAGTGGGTCTGGGGAGAGTAGAGTGTTCACAGACCTTACCTCTACCCCAAAAAGGGTAGAAAGGCTATTTCCGGGAGACTTTCGGCATAACAGGAGAGACAATAATATCAGAAAAGAAACAAAAGAAAAGGCATGTAACAACAAAAGATGCCAGAAAGAAAATAACAACAACGAATAAGTGAAAGGACAATAACACAAAACTATGCAAACAACAATGTGAACACAACATAGACCGTTAAGAAACCTAAACAAAACTCTATCAGACTACCTGGTATAAATAGGGAAGAACTCTCGACTACCCCCTAGTCTACCAATCTAATGCTCGACCTCCACATGTTCCTATCAAGAGCCATGTCCTCGGAAATATGAAGTCGCGCCATGTCTTTCCTGATCACCTCGCCCCAATACTTCTTAGGCCTCCCTCTGCCTCTTCTCGTACCTACCAAAGTCAATGCTCACACCTCCTAACCGGTGTATCTAAGCTTCTCCTCCGCACATGTCCGAACCATCTAAGCTGCGCTTCTCGCATCTTGTCATCCACGGGAGCCACACCCACCCTCTCCCGAATATCTTAATTCCTAATCTTATCCAGCCTAGTGTGCCCACATATCCATCTCAACATCCTCATTTCTGCTACTTTCATCTTCTAGATATGTGAATTCTTGATTGGCCAACACTCAGCTCCATACAGCATGGCCGGTCTAACCACCGCTCTATAGAACTTACCTTTGAGTTTCGGTGGCACATTCTTGTCACACAGGACTCCAGACGCTAACCTCCATTTAATCCACCCCACCACAATGCGGTGCTTAACATCCCTGTCAATCTCCCAATTTCCCTGTATAATTGACCCTAAGTACTTAAAACTTTTTCTCTTGAGGATGACCTGTGAGTCAAGCCTGACTTCCACATCCGCTTCCCCTATCACGTCGCTGAACTTACATTCTACATATTCCGTCTTAGTCCTACTCAACTTAAAACCTTTAGACTCTAGGGCCTGCCTCCATACCTCCAGTCTCCCATTAATTCCACCTCGTGTCTCATCAATCAGAACTATATCATCAGCGAACAACATACAACATGGCACATCTCCTTGGATATGGTGTGTAGTACATCCATTTCCAGAGCAAATAAGAATGGGCTGAGCACAGATCCTTGGTGTAACCCCATAACCACCGAAAAAGGCCCCAAGTCACCTCCCGCAATCCTAACCCGAGTCATAGCTCCATCATACATATCCTTTATCGCCCTAATTTAAGCCACCAACACACCTTTCACCTCCAGACACCTCCAAAGGATGTCCCTAGGGACCTTGTCATATGCCTTCTCTAGGTCAATAAACACCATATGCTAGTGAAAATCTAGCTACTCATGCTTAAATTAGAAGAAAAAGAAGAAGAAGTTAAAATTAAACCAATATTAATGATTAAGATGATAAAAGTAATATTCAAAAAGCTCAAAATAGCAAAAACTACTAAAAGGAGTAAAGTATATGGCTGCTGATGTCAAAAGTTATAAACGTTAACCTTAAAAGTGAAACTTTTCTATTTATACAGTGCTGGAAGTTTTGGACAAAATTGCCCTTTCGGAGGTTCTGCGGCCATACAATTTTGAGTGCGGTCCGCACTTCCCTTCAGCCTGGCAGGAGTAGGAACGTGCGACCGCATAATTCTGAACTGCAGCCGCAACTCTTTCTTTATGCGGTCTACACATTTCTGAGTGCGGTCGCACAGTGTTCTTCCGTGGACCGCACAAGTATGACTAAGGCCGTGTAACTGATCTTCTACGGCCGCAAAATAATTATGTGGTCTGCACTTCTGTTGAATCTTGAATGCAGGTTCTCTGAACTTTTGCTCTTTCTCAGGTTCTACGGCCGCACATTTCAGGTGCGGACTGCACTTTGCACTTGTCTCTGATGGGATTTACTTCACAATATGCGGCCGCAGATGATAATCTGCGGTCCGCACTTTAAAGTTTATGTGCATGTTTGTGTCCTTGGTTCAGACTACTCCTTCTTGAGTTGGATTTAATCTTTGAGGCTCATTTTCCACCATTCCTGCAATGAAGCATATTTCATTAGTTTTCGGGAACACAATTATACGCTTTTGGACTAAAACAGAAGCAAAAAGGTGTTAATAAGTAGTCAAAATCTCCACTCATCAACTCCCCTAAACTTTAGCTTTTGCCTGTCCTCAAGAAAATAAGGTAATTCCCACCTCCACAAGTTAAGAGCTATTCCAGCTAATAAAAAATGCATCAATCACACATCAATTTGGACCAACAATTACCTACACACTTATGAATTATTACAAAGGCAATGTGTTGAACTTTTAAGCATAAATAGTTCTAATGTGACACTTGAGCATCAAGAGTTGACTTAATTCATCAAGGAAGCTCGCTCTTTCATGTAGGTCATTCTGGATCCCAAACTCCTCATCTTCTACTCTCCGTTTGCATATCTCACTTAATAATGTAGCACTCAATTTAAATATTTATGAAAGGTTCGCACATCTCTCTCAAAAGAATGTCACAAGTACGGCTTAATGTACCATAGGCTTGATCCTCATGTAAATCACCACTAATGTAAGCTCACTCGACTTGAAATCACGTAGGGCTTTTTTCGGAACACAATGAAAACTTTTGGACTAAGGTTGGATATGCTATGTTAGAACGGGTTCATCTTTCCTTAAACACTCTATTTTCTCTTATTGGCTCATGCTTTGCAACCTTTTCGAGGCATTTTCTTTTCCATAGGGGGATTAGAGAGACTTAGCATCACTCTTTCTTGGCCATGATATTCATTTCCTCTTTCTTTGTTTTCTCCATGCTTTGCATCACTGCTATTCTTTGAAATCTCTTTAACTTTTCAATTTATTCACTTTCTTTTTGCATTTTTCTCTTTGTTCTTCTTTCTTTTTCCTGCCTTTCCTTCTCTTCATTTATTTTCTCTTTTTGTGCCTTGATACCTTTTTCAAACTCCTCGCCTCTCCCCCAAACTTACGTTTCTAGCCATTTGTTTCACAAGAGTGTTAAGGAATGATCGGGTGCCAAGAGAGAGTCACGACAAAACGGGTAAATGCTTGTAACATGGTGATCAAATGAGAAAGGTTTTAGACTCAAATGGATTGACTAGGGACAACAAAATTGGTGGGCCATGGAAAATTTCAAGTGGGTCAAGGAGAGCCTACAATCACTTCTCAAGCCAAGCCAAACTTAAAATTTCGCCTAGAAACACATACATGGCAAGTTCTAGACCATTTGCACGGGTACTTGGACTTGTAACAAAAACATCTCACCTCTCACGCAACTGGATTGTTAAAAAGGATAGAGTCGAGGGCCCACAACGATCATATTCAAGATTGAAAATCACTATGGCTCGACTAAACTACTCGATGATTGCCTAAGTCAACACAAGAGTCGCAAGGTCACTAACTAGAGCTACTTCTTTCCAAAAAAACTTGTTTTTAACCATAAACACGTAGTTAAGTGTGTTGGTACCAAGTGAAGCATGTTTGACTCTTCGAACTTTACTCAATTAAGTCTTTTTATTCATTACCATTACTATTCTTACCTAATGACCAAAATCAGACTCAATCTCTTTAGAAGGTTATCACGCCATCCATTGCTGGGAAGAGTCATCCGGTTAACAAAGAAACTACCTTTGGAAAGAACCGTGACATAAAAAAAACCAAAGGCTTATTGACCACTTAAACATAGAAAGAAACTACTAGATTAAAAAGAAGCTATTAGACTAAACAAGAAGCTACTGAATTAAACATTGGCTAATAAGAAAACAAAATAAAGAATCTACAAAGAAAACTACTGAAAGCATAAATGAATATACATAATGAGAGAGGAAAAGAGAAAATACATACATCAATAGAGAGAGAGAGAGAGAGAGAGAGAGAGAGAGAGAGAGAGAGAGAGAGAGAGAGAGAGAAGAATATATACATAATAAAAAGAACAAGGAAAATGTTATAAGTTATTACAAACCAAATGTCAAATCATCCAAATATCAAATAAACTCCACCCCCTCCCCCTCGAATAAAAATAAGTATTGTCCCCAATGTTTAACAAAATAAGAATAAGGAAATGTAAGAGTAAAGAGGACTCCTATGTGTCCTTGGACATCTATTTGTCCATAGCATCGTCACCTTCCTCAGCCTCCTTTAACTGGATCTCATCATCCTCAGCAGTATTGGCAGCCAGGTCTGGCTCCTCAGACTGACCAGCTGGTGCCACTGGTGCTGGTAGTGCTTCTGGATCTATTGGTGCTGCTGGATCTGTCTCCGTCAGCATATCAACTGGAAGGTCCCCAGTGGTTGCTATCTTGGTCACCCCTCTCCTCAGTCTGTCTACTGATTTCTTGGATGCCCGGGATTTCTTCATCTTCTTTGCCTGCTTCCTAAGCTCCTCAATTACTGCTCCATGTGCTACCAAAGTGTTCATGACGGTCTGCTGGTTCTCCAAACTTTTCTTCAATGTGTCCTCCACTGTTGGAGGCATATGGGGTGCCGGGATGGATGACTCTGCTGCAACAATACTGGATATGTCAGTAAGCTTTGTTGTGGTTGTCTGCATCTAGTTGTTGAGGCTCTCCAGTGTTTGGGAGACTCGCAACGCAGATGGTGATGAGCGGGCATAGGCACCAGCCTCAAAGTCAAGGTGGATGGAACTGACGCTGAAGGCCCTGAAGAAAGAGATGGAGGCATGGCAACTGCATTAGAAAAAGGCATTGTTGCATTGGAAGGCATGTCTTCTAACTCTGCGTCTACCACCGAAGGCTCATTAGACTGGACCACGGTAGTAGTCGGCTGACACTTATTCTTTGGGGTCCTCGGGTCTTTCAGAGAATACCAAGTGAAAGGCTTCCTTGCCCGAAACTTTGTGTCAAAATTCTTCGGCTCCACCCCCGCATCCATAAGGTAATATGTGATAGTGTTGGGGTACGGGTAGGATCTGTCACCTTGGCTGCCAACCAAAGACATGTTGGCTGAAATCACGGCACCCACATTGATTGGGTACCAAGCCATGATACAGGCGATTAGCACTGTCCGCGGGATTGGGAGATTTGTTTAATTTTGGCACAGGTCTATTCTGCTACACATAAACGTCTGCCATCCCTTAGCCTCAAAATTAGGGTGTTCCCTTGATAGGAACCCCTGCTGTGATCCATGGTGGTGGTGGTCCCAGAGCTGCCAGAATCTCAGCTAGCCATGGGCGAGCTGCATCTCCCATAGCCAACTTTTCAAAGTATTGCACCGGCTCAACATCCTCCAACCCTAAGTATGTGTTCAAGATGATCTGGTCAAACCTCACTTTTAGATTCCTCACTTTTGTCACTTTGGTCCCCTTCTTTATGTGCTCCATATTGGCGTAAAATTCCTGGACCAGGTACTCTTTAGGGTCTACCACACTTTGAGTGAACCATGTCCACCCCTTCTGCTCCCGGAATTCTCTTAACACCGCAAAGTTTATTTATCAAGATCTTTCAACAAGAACTGACGCTCAAGAGTGAGCAATCTCAACGGCCACCACTCACAGAAACTATTTAATGCACTTACACTTATCTTCCCAATTTTCTTTCTTCTTCAACCTCTCAAGGCCGACAACTCTGGTATCACCCCCTCGGCCATCATCCAGGATATCATCCACATCCACTGTAGTAGCAGATTCATTGGGGACATGTGTGGATGAAGGCTCCGAAGCATGGCTGTTACCTTCTAAACCCTTAGAAGTGCTTTCAGAAGAGGTAGGCTCGTTGCTCAGTTCGTATCTTTCCTGAGGCAGTTGTGGTGTGATTGCACAACAGGTTGCTCTTGCACTGAGTGGCCCTCCGATGCTTCCATAGATGGGGTATATGAACTTGATTCGGAGGGTTCTGGCTGTCTACTTCGGCCTGCTGTTTCTTTCTTACCAATTACTCTAGGGGGAGGGATAAAGTGATTTTGCCTCTGCCTATGGAAGGTTCACCCCTCCCCTTAGATGTATCACCATGACCACGGGAACTAACCATTTTATGCAATAAACAGCAACATGAGTCAGTTCTAATTCAAGTAAAGACAATCAGAAGTTCACAGAACAAAACATGTTGTAGGGTATGGAAGTGCGGTCCGCATGATTTTAAAGTGCGACCGCAACAGTGAAACTGCGGTCCGTAAAATTTTTAATGCGACCACAGAGTTGAAGTGTGGTCCGCACATTTTTGAGTGCGACCGCACAGTGAATACCTGAAAAATGGAAACTCTATGAAAATAGAGAACGCCCCGATACGCGGTCGCACACACTTTTCTACGGCCATGGTTGAATTTCTGCGAACCACACAGTTGCGAGTGCGGTCCGCACAATCTTTGCAAACCAGATGCCCTAACCTATACTTCTGCGGACCGTACAATTCCTTGTGGTGTCGCACATTTCAAACTTCAATCGGGCAGAGTTCTTTAGCATTCCAATATTAATCACAAATTGAACATGGTAGTAGCAATTAAACATTATCAACAAAATACCCATTCCCCAAATAGCAACTAGGAGTTTACCTAACACAAATTACACCCCACATAGATATGAAATTGACAAATGGTCTAAAATAACTAATAAATTATAAACTAACTAAGAAAATGGACTAATTCTAGAAATGATTTGAACATACCAGTGATGAAGTGGTGTTAAGGAATGATCAAAGATGCTTAATTAAGTGGAAGGTGATTGACTTAGTAGTGTGCAAGATTTTAGCCTTTGTTTTAATTTCTTAGAGATTAGAGGGATACTATTTATACTATACGGGATTGGCTAAAGGTTGAAGAGACAAGTGCGGCCGCAGAATTCCTTCTGCGGTATGCACTCTGTTACTTGTTTTTCAATTACCCTCTATTGATCTGCGGTTCGCAGAATTACGTGTGCGACTGCAGATTTTGGTGAGGACCGCAGAATTCCTAGTGCGGCTGCACTTTGGCCAGACAAAAGAACTTCAGAGATTTTGCATTTTTCCATCTCAAGTTGTGCGGTCCGCACAAGAATTGTGCAACCGCAGTTGCATTCTGCTGTAGCAATCAAAATTGTGCGGTCCGCACAATACATGCGTGGTCTGCACTTTTTCCATACTTAGCCAATTTTTCTTAGCACAGTTATTGTAAAGCACACTCATTTTAGAAACACACTTCAAAACACGTTAGCACAAAATAAGACCTATCTAAAGAAGAAGAAAAGAAAAAGAAACATGGGTTGCCTCCCAAGAAGCGCCTGATTTAACGTCGCGACACAACGTAGATTACCATCACTTTAAATGAATCACTGCCACCATGAGTCCATCATCAGCTTGTCCCAAATAATGCTTCACTTGGTGACCATTTACTCGGAATACGTCATCACTTTTTTCTTTACGTCCAATTCACCAAAAGGTGTCACACCCACAATTTCAAAGGGACCACTCCATTTGGATTTCAGCTCTCCGTGAAACATCCTCAATCGTGAGTTGAACAACAAAACAAGATCGCCCACCTTGAATTCCCTATTTTGGATGTATTTGTCATGAAGGTACTTCATTCTTTCTTTGTACAAGGACAAACTTGCATATGCATGGTAGCAGAATTCATCTAGTTCATTCAAATGTGCAACTCGCAAGGTGGCAGCTGCATCCTAATCAAGATTTAAATTCTTGTGCTCAAGTTCCACTGGAAGATGACAAGCTTTTCCAAACACCAACCAGTATAGAGACATCCCTATAGGAGTTTTGAAAGCAGTCCGATAACCCCATAGTGCATCATCAAGCTTCTTTGACCAATCCTTCCGGTTAGCATTCATTATTTTGGACAAAATTGTCACGATCCCAAATCCTAACAGGTCGTGATGGCACCTATCGTGGAACTAGGCTAGCCAACCATCACATAACTACTCAATTCTTTTAATAAAATTTCTCAAAATCATTAATAATATTTTATAGCAAGTTTAAAAATTTCTCTAAGACTTTAAGCAAGCATAATATAATCTGATAGTCTAAACAAATCCCTTAGAACTAGAGTCAACTGATCACGAGCATCTAAGAATATTACTAACTCTGTTAATGTCATAAACAACGTCTCATAACAAAATACTAATTACTAATAAAGGAAGGTAAATGGAGAAGCTGCGGACGCTGGGCAGCTACCTCAAAATCTCGAATGCTGACGCTGAACGAACTCAAATGGATACTGCTCAGAACCAGTACCTGGATCTGCACACAGAGGTGCAAGGAGTAATGATGAGTACGCCAACTCAGCAGTAATGAAAATAAATCAAGTTTGAAGATAAGAAACACACATCATAAAACACCAATTCACAAATAGTAAAACACAGAGGTTGAGTAAATTATACTTTTAATACATAAGTTTGAAAACCAGTTTCCATGAAAATCCTTTGAACAAGTATAATTTCAAATGTTTCTAAGTAAAACTCCCAAAAATATCAGTGTAGAAGAATGAAGTGAATCATAATTAAAAGCTCAACAAAAATATCATCATAAATGCCCCTCGAGCCGCATCATCACTCATATATAGTCACTCATCACCTCACCATCACTCAGTAACAATCACTCAGCACCTCACAGTCACTCATGACTCCCAATCACTCGTCACTCGGCACTCGCACTCAGTAGGTACCTGCGCTCACTGGGGGTGTGTACAGACTCTGGAGGGGCTCTTACAGCCCAAGCGCTATAAACATGCCAAATCATGGCATCAATCATCTCTCAGGAACTCGGCCTCTCTCATATAAAAATATCCTCACAATATAGGCTCTCGGCCTCACTCAGTCAGACACTCTCAACATACCACTCGGGCAATAGTTAAACGGGGTTCTCGACGCAAAACAATATTTCATTTCAAGAAATAATATCAATAAACTCTGAGTGTCAAAATAATTTATCAGGAAAGACTAAGTGTAAAATCACAATTTCTAATGAGGAATATCAGAAAAATAGCCCCCAAGGGGTTAAGACAGATCGGCACTAGGCCCCAAACATGGCTTACAACCCAAGTATATCAAAACACAGTAATACTATAAATCATATGCTTTAAAAGCGGTTTCGCAACTCAATAGTTGCCTAAAAAGGAACAGATTTCCAAATATCCAATTCGTGCACGCCCCACACTCGTCATCTAGTATGTGCGTCACTCCAAAATTGTGAAAGGATGTAAAGTCCGGGGTTTCATACCCTCAGGACAGGATTTAAAGATATTACTTACCTCAAACTAGCCCGAAAAGCTATTTCGCAACTCGTTTGCCCCTCGAATCAACTTCCGAGTGCTCCAAATCTATCAAGTTCATATTTTTCACATCAAATTATGCTAAGGGGGTGAAACCCAATCGAAAAATATCAACTTTATGCACAAAATCCGAAATTAGCCAAAACCTGACCCCTGGTCCCGCATCTCGGAACTTGATAAGTTTTATACCAAAACGATCCTCATCATCTCACGAGTCTGTACATATAAAGAACGTCAAAATTGGAGTCCAAATGACCCCTCAAATCACCCCTAGAAGGTCTCTTAAACTCAAGCCCTAGTTTCACCTTTTTCTACTATTTTTTCCTAATTAAACACTGTTAATTTGGTCCTTAATCACATATAATCGAGTTATGGAGTCCGAAATTCTTACCTCAATGAAGAACAATCGTTTCCCTCTTCAAAAATCTCCCCAAAAGCTCTATTCCCGTTCAAAAATGGAAGAAAACTCGGACTGCTCGTTATATATACACTGTCCAGAATTTTTGCGGTACTGTTCACGCGTTTTACTGTTCACACTAGTTAATGTTCACGCGAGTATTGTTCACGCGAGTTACTGTTCATGCTGCTGTGAAAAATGCAGCAACTTTTCTTCTAGTCTAAATTGATCCGTTAACCTTTCGAAATCCACTCGAGGCCCTTAGAAATCTCAACCAAATATACCAACACGTCCCATAACATCATTCAAACTTAGTCGAGCCTTCGAAACACCAAAAAAAATATCAAAACACCAAAATCACATCAAGTTCAAGCCTATGAACTTTGAAATTCCTAAATTCCACCAACGACGCCGAAACCAACCAAAACACATCCGATTGACATGAAATTTTGCACACATATCAAAAATGTTATTACGAACCTGTTCCAACTTCTAGAATTCCATTCCGACCCCGATAGCCTATTTTCCACTGCCGATCGGAAATCACCAAAAACTAACTTTCGCCAATTCAAGCCTAATTCTACACCGGACATCACAAAAATATTCCGAACACACTCCTAAGTCCCAAATCACCTAACGAAGCTATTTGAGCCATAATATCCGCATTCCTAGGTCGTTTACCAATAAGTCAACTCTCAATTTACTTTTCCAACTATAAAGCTATTTTTAGAGACTAAGTGTCTCAATTCTCGCTACAACCATTCTGAACCTAAGGCAACCGACTCTAACACACCATAAACAGTAATAATAATGCAGATTCTACGTAATGACCGACCGGGTCGTTACAAAATACTCTTTATGTCTCGGTTGGAGACTTCCACTTGACTGCTTGTTTAAGGGTGATAGGGATTCATAACTTTATGAGTGACACCATACTTTCTAAGCAAGGTGTCAAAATATTTGTTGTGAAAATGCGACCCCCATCGCTTATATTGTCTGAGGAGCACCAAACATTGTGAAGAAGTTCTTCTTCAAAAATGCCACCACATTTCTTGATTCATTGTTGGGTATAGCAACGGTCTGAACCCATTTTGACACATAATCAACCGTGACCAAGATGTAGGTGTTTCCACAAGAACTCACAAAAGGTCCCATGAAGTCAATACCCCACACATAGAATATATCAATATCCAAAATGGTGGTGAGGGAATCTCATTTTTCTTTGAGATTCCACCGGCCGTTTGACATTCATCACAATGCTTGACTAGGTCACTTGCATCCTTGTAAAGAGTGGACCAATAGAAATTGCAACTTAGCACTTTGGCTGTCGTTCTTGCTCCACCATGGTGACCACCATACGGTGAAGAATGACAAGCCCCAAGAATTTCAAGTTGTTCCTCCTCCGGCACACATCTTCTAATCACTCCATCCGTACAATCCAGAAAAGGTACGGCTCATCCCAATAATAGTCTTGGCAATTTCATTTTAGTTTCTTCCTTTGGTTTGAAAAGAACTCATCCTGGATGATACGACTCACAAGAAAATTTGCTACATCCGTGAACCATGGTACTTATTTCATTGAAATGGATAGGAGTTGCTCATCGAGGAAGGAATCGTTGATTTTAAGGCCATCATGCAGCCTCCCCTCCTCCTCAAAACAAGACAAGTTGTCTGCCATTTGGTTTTTTCTTCCCTTTCGGTCTTGGATGTCTAGATCGAACTCTTGCAAAAAAAGCACCCATATCATCAACCGATATTTGGAATCTTTCTTCTTCATAAGGTACCGAAGTTCCACATGATCCGTGTGGACAATCACTTTTGTACCCATCAAGTACGGGCGAAACTTCTCAATAGCAAACACAGTGGCAATGAGATCTTTTTTGGTTATAGTGTAATTGAGTTGGGAATCATTCATGATCTTACTAGCATAGTAGACAAGATGAAATATCTTGTTGATATGTTTCCCCAAAACTGCTCCAACCGCCACATCACTAGCATCACACATGAGCTCAAAAGGAATGCTCCAATTCGGGGGGGGGGGGGGGGGGGGGGG
>ML275836.1:47159-93480 GCA_005239495.1 Nicotiana undulata
GGGGGGTGATAATGGGAGTAGTTTTCAACTTGAACTTGAGAAATTAAAACTCTCTCATGCAATCATCATTGAAGTAAAATTTAGCATCTTTCTCCAAAAACTGGCACAAGGGGTTCACCACGTTAGCAAAATCCTTTATGAAACGCCGATAGAACCCTGCATGAACCAAGAAACTTCTCATACCCTTCACGGATGTTGGGAGGTGGAAGTTTAGAAATCACCTCTATTTTCGCCATGTAGAACTCTATCCCATTATTTTAAATCTTGTGGCCAAAACCAATACCCTCCTCGACCATGAAATGGCATTTCTCCCAATTCAACACCAAGTTAGTTTCTTCACACCTTGCCAATACCTTATCCAAATTTGCCAAGCAATCATCAACAGAATCCCCGACTACCGAAAAGTCATCCATGAAGACTTCAAGGTAGTCCTCTACCATATCCATAAATATTTCCATCATACACCATTGAAAAGTTGTTGGTGCATTGCATAAGGCAAATGGCATAGGGACAAGTGAAAGTTGTTTTCTCTTGATCTTTCGGGGAAATAAGGATTCGATTGTATCCCAAATATGCATCTATAAAGCAACAGAACGCCCGGTCGGCCAATCGATCAAGCATTTGGTCAAGAAAGGAAAGTGGGAAATGGTCTTTCCTTGTGACTTTGTTTAGCTTCCGATAATGCATGCACACTCTCCATCCAGTCATTGTTCTTGTTGGATTCAACTTGTTCTTATCATTGGTGACCACAGTTATACCCCCTTCTTCGGAACACATTACACAGGAGAAGTCCACCAACTGTTAAAAATGGGGTAGAAAACCACGACATCTAACCACTTTATGATTTCCTTTTTGACTACCTTTTGCATTGCTTCATTGAGTCTCCTTTGATGTTTAATGGAGGGTTTAGCATCTTCCTCCAAATTAATCTTGTGCATACAAAATGCGGGTCTTATTCCCCAAGTATCCGTCAAAGTCCACCCAATAACTTTCTTCCTCTTGTGGAGCACCGCCAATGTAGAGTCAACTTGCACGTTAGCCAAACAAGAGGAAAGTTTAACCGATAAAGTAGAGCAAGGGCCAAGGAATTCATACCTGAGATGTGGAGGCAATGGATTCAACTCCAAGATAGGCGGATCTTCAATTGAAGGCTTTGTATGAGGAGTTTTCCTATTCTCGAGATCCAAGGAATGTTTCCGAGGTGCATAATTGTATGAACCCATCCCTTGCAAAGAATTGACACATTCCATGAATCCATACATTTCATCATCATCAAAATTAAGAAAAACGGCCTCCAACATGTCACTCACATTAATCGTGAAACTAGTATCATCAATATCACATCGGTCACCAAGTCCACGAACGAACACACTTCATTGCTATTTGGTTGCTCATAGTTTTGCACACGTGGAACACCACCTTTTCATCACCCACCTGGAAAGTGAGTTCACCATCTTCCACATTAAAAATAGCCTTCCCCATAGCAAGGAAAGGTCTACCAAGAATACTCGCCACCTCATAGTCCACTTCACAATCAATAATCACAAAATTCGTCGGGAGAATAAACTTGTCAACTCGAACCAATACATCCTCAATCACCCCCAATTGTCTCTTCATTGTACAATCGACCATTTGTAATATCATACCTGTGGGTCTTGGTTTCCCAATTCCCAATGTATTGAAAATCGTATAGGGCATCAAGTTGATACTCGCCCCAAGATCACAAAGAGCTTTTGCAAATTCGGCACTTCCAATGGTACTAGGGATTGTAAAAGCACCGGGATCTTCCAACTTTATAGAGAGACTCTTCATCATATCAATGAACTTCATGAATTTATTTTCGCCATTTTTCTTGGCAAGCCTTTGAGGATAGGGGGGAGGTGGCTTAGGCAATGCTGCCTAAGATTTTTGAACTACCATTTCCGGTATGTCAATCACATGATCTCTAGACGGGTTCATATCCTCTTGAGTCTCTTCCAATGTGTCATCAATATCAATCCACACTTCATCATTTGCTTGCACAACATTGTTCGGGATCTCCTCTTTTTCTACCACTTGCTCATCTACAAGTTGCCTTTGGCTTGAGGTAGGTGCATTCCCACCTTTTCCACTTCTTGTAGTAACAGCTATGGCATGCCATGTAGTGTTCCCACCCTTCGGGTTCACCACCATATTACTTAATAGTGCCCTTTAGGATGAGAATTTAAAGCTTGAGAGATTTGACCCATTTGAAATTCTAAGTTACAGATTGATGTATTGTGTGAAGCAAGTTGAGCATCGGAATCGAAATTCTTCTCCATCATTTGCTTGAACATGTTCTCAATACAAACCCTTTCATTGTTGGAGGAACTAGGACCATGAGAAGGATAAAGAGGTGGGTTGCTCAGTTGTTGGTACATCGGGAGCCTTTGAAAACCTGACCTCCGATTTCCATGGTTGTTGTTCCACCCGCCTTGGTTATTGCCTCCCCAATCGCCTTGATTATTATGATTTTGCCAATTACCTTGGTTATTGATTCCACTCCAATTGCCTTTATTGTTTCCACCGTTCCAATTACCTTGGCTGCTAGAATTCCAATTTCCTTGATTATTCGAAGGTCTCCATTGTTGTTGACTAGGGCCTTGGTAGTTGTTTCTTTTCCCTTGAAAGTTGTTCACATATTGAACCTCTTCATATTGATCATCGTAAGAATATCCTTGATCATACCCACTATCATCTTGCACAAAATTGTCCACTCTTGTTGCACATGTGGACTTCTTGTTCTTCTCTTGTTTACCCTCATGTTGATTCCCTCCATAGCATTGACTTGCATCGGGTTTTGCACTTGTTGACGTTGATCCTTTTCCAATTGGTTCATGGTGGTTTTCAACTCAGCTATGGTTTGCCCATGGTTATGTAACTCTTTATGAAAAAGAATCACATTAGGATCACCTTGTGGAACATTGTCTCTATATTACCACGCCGATGAAGTATCTGCCATCTCATCCAAAATATCACACACCTCCGCATAAGGCTAGTTATGAAGTTACCACCAGCAAGTTGATTTACTACACATTGGTTAGTGGTTTTGATCCCCCAGTAGAAAGTTTGTTGAATCATGTTCTCTGTCAATATCATTACTGGGGCACTCTTTCACCATTGTCCTGTATCTTTCCCATATCTCGTGTAGTGGTTCATTAAGCTCTTGCTTGAATGCTAGAATTTCATCCCGAAGAATAGCCATGTGCCCGGGAGAGAAGTACTTTGAAATAAATTTCTCCGCAAGTTCATCCCAAGTACGAATGGAATTATTTGGCAAATGTTCCAACCAATCTAAAGCTTTCCCCCATCGAGAGAAGGGAAAAAGCCTTAGCCTCAAATCATCCTCAGAGACATTTGTTTGTTTGCTTCCCCAACACGTATGAACGAACCCCTTCAAATGTTTATATGCATTTTGACCCGGTGCACCGGTGAAGAACCCTATTGCTCGAGTAAAGTGAGCATAACATTGGTTATTTGAATGTTTCCCGCCCTAATACGGGGTGGGGCTATAGCACTTACATACCGTTCATTCGGAAACACCTAGTGTGGAGACGCTCGTGGTGGAGGTGTGGGTGGAACGGGAACATTGTCGTGAGGCGGCCGACCTCGTCTATTGGCTTGAGGTTCAAGAGGGACCTCATCCATTGCATCATCATCAACGTCCACCTTCCCCACAACTATATTTCCGAGCTCATTGTTTTCCATTATTTCACCTACAATACTCACACGTTAGTAACAAGGAAGGAAAAGAAGATATTCCAAAAACATACCTAAATATATAGATAACAACATCTTTTAGCTCCCCGGCAACGACGCCAAAAATTGATCTCGTCTAATTTCACTCCTCTATTTGAGGATATGAAAATGGTCGATGCAATAATAATACCCAACAGAGTCGGGGTCAAATTCCACTAGGAGCTACGTAATTAGGTGCTAGTAGTATATATCATAGTACGTGGATTTGTATATCTTAATTCGCACTTCTGGAATATTGGGTGTTGTTTAAAAATCTAAGTTAAACTATAATTGCGATTTTAAGAACGAAACTAGGAAATTGTTTTTGTTTGTTTTTTCAAATGATAAAAAGGCCTAGGTCTATGACCTTCACCTAGGTGTTCGATTAATGAGTTGTAAGTCTTAAAGCTTGTTTTATTGGTCGGGGTATATTATAGCTATCAACACTCAAGCACCCACTCAATACCTCTCGACCAGAGAGTGATTTTGCCCATTTTGGCTCTCTCAAGTCCAAATGGGTATTGAACAAAGTAGTTGATAATAAGCTCAAGTCGGGTTTTACTATCTCTAGGTTCAACCCTTTAAATGGGCTTATTAATCTCTCAATTTCCCCAATTTCTTGCTAGCCAAGTTTTACTAGACTATGTCTCTCTTTCTCAAGTAGAGACCAAGTCAAATAGGCATGAAATAATATTTGCAACCATTAATTATTCAAATAAAATCAAGAACAGGGCTAGATATTCAACACCCAACCATAAACAGGCAAAGAATAAAAAACCCATTAAAGTTACACACTAGGGTTGGGTCACAACCATAGTGAAAATCTAGCTACTCATGCTTAAATTAGAAGAAAAAGAAGAAAAAGTGATAATTATACCCATATTAATAATTAAGATGATAAAAGTAATATTCAAAAAGCTCAAAATAACAAATATTACTAAAAGAATCAAAGTATAACGACTGCTGATGTCAAAAGTTACAAAAGTTAACCTAAAAAAGTGAAACTCTTCTATTTATACAGTGCTGGAATTTTCGGACAAAATTTCCCTTTCGGAGGTTCTGCGGCCGCACAATTTTGAGTGCAGTCCGCACTTCGCTTCAGCCTGGCAGGAGTGGGAACCCGCGACCTCATAATTATGAATTCGGCCACAACTCTTCTTTCTGCGGTCCGCACATTTTTTAGTGCGGCCGCACAGTGTTATTCTGCGTACCACACAAGTATGATTGCGACCGCGTAACTGATCTTCTGCGGCCGCACAATAATTGTGCGGTCCGCACTTCTGTTGAATCTTGAATGTAAGTTCTCTGATCTTTTTCTCTTGGCCAGGTTCTGGCCGCACATTTCATGTGCGGACCACACTTTGCACTTATTTTTTATGGGATTTGTTTCACAATCTGCGACTGCATATGATAATTTGCGGTCCGCACTTTAGAGCTTATGTGCTTGTTTTTTTCCTTGATTCAGATTACTAATTCTTGAGTTGGATTTCATCTTTGAGGCTCATTTCCACCATTCCTACAATTAAGCATATTTTATCAGTTTTCGGGAACAAAATTAAATGCTTTGGGACTAAAACGAAAGCAAAAAGGTGCTAATTAGTAGTCAAAATCCCGACACGTCATTTATGCATTCGCGTAGAGTAAATTTCTGGCAACTGAGGTTTGTGCTTCGCGAATGCGAGGCACTTCCTGATTGAGGCGATTCTTGGAGAGATTTTCAAGGGAGTGATTGTGGTAAGTGATTCTATCATGAACCAAAACTCACTATAGGTCGTGATGGGGCCCAACGTTACCGTTAGGCAAGCCAACGGTTAACTACCAACTTAATTATGAATTTTATTATTTTCAAAATCGTGAATTTTATTAGATAACAAAATTGACGCATTAAAATCATGAAAACTTACAATTTAAATAGAATAGATAATAAAAGTGTGTAAATTCTATGCAAAACCACAAACAACTTCTAAAACATCCCAAAATTCGGTGTCACAAGTGCACGAGCATTTACGAAGGAGTACATTCATGATACAACATATGTCTGAAATGTAAGTAAGACAGGATAAAGTAAATAGTATAATGGAGACTCAGTGGGTTGCGATACGTATCCTAGAATGTAGCTCACCATAAAGTCTCCTCAGCGGTTGCGCCTACGTACCAAGATAACCACCAATTGAACCTGTCAGATCCTGCATATTTAGTGCAGAAAAGTAGCATGAGTATGTAAATCAACGCATACCTAGTAAGTATCCAGACTAACCCCGAAGAATTAGTGACGAGGGGACGGCATCGACACTTGCTAAAGGTCTAATAAAGCAATCTAATAAATCATAAGTAGATATGACGCACACAATAAAAATGGGGTAAATCTGCAAGTTACATACTCTTCAATTTTTTTTTAAAAGGTATGAATTTCTTAGTCTCGTATTCTACCTCAACCGCTCAGATGTATCAAGTGTCAATATCCAACGGATAAGGAATACCATATAAAATGCCAGGCATCGGTGGAAAGATAATCTCGTGAATAATCGGCGAACCGACGATATAACGCATGCTTATGCCGAGTCATAAGTCTGCCTGGACATAAAGTCGTAAGTATACCCAGACATAAACATGCTTTAGCTACGTACGGACTCTCGTTAGCTCGTGCGTACGTAGCACCCACAACTAGTAGCACATAACAGTTGCATCATCTAGGGGTAGTTTCCCCCTCACAAGGTTAGACAGGAGATTTACTTAGCTCCGAAGTTCCATAACCGGCTCCAACGCCTCTCTAACACACAACCCAAAGCCAAATGTTCCAAAACTAGTCAAACAACATGCAATTCAATCAAAATAGCTTACAATTTAAAAATTTATAATGATTCCCAACTCTGCTCAAAAAGTCAATAAAGTCAACCCTCGGGCCCATGTACCTGAATTCCAAAACAAATTTGAACATAAACTTTACCCATAACACCACAAATCCAAATATATAATTTATTCCTAATTCCATGTCCAATTCGTGGTAAAAGTCCAAAAATACCATTTCTAGGTTTATCCTCAAAATCTCAAAATTTCTACTAATTTCCATAAATTTCCTTGTTAAAATCAATATATAATCCAAGTATTTAACTTGTAATAGGTGGGAATCACTTACCTCGTGCTGCTCGATGAAATTCCCCTCAAAATATCTCCTCAAATTCGGCCAACCCAAGTGAAAAATGAAAGAAGAAGAGCCAAATCACGTTCTTAAAACAATTTTGCCCAGCGATATTTTCGCACTTGCGGAATAGTATCCGCTTGCGGCATCACTTGCGCGACCAAAACTCCGCTTCTTTGGAGAAGCACTAGATCCCGCCCTTCCCACTTGTGGAAACGGCCCCACTCCTGAAACATCGCAGTTGTGAAAAGCTCCCTTGCTTTTGCGCTCCAAGAAGCAGCACCTGCACCATTGCAGGTGCGGTCCAAACGTCGCTTCTGCGAACCTTACCCGCGCACCCCTCTCCCGCTTCTGCGTTGAGCAGTCCGCTTCAGCAGCTCCGTACCTGCGCCCAAATTTTTGCAGGTGCGGTCACACCAGCAATTGACAAAAAACCAGCATTTCCTCAATTTAAAATTTTGATCCGTCTTCAATCCGTTTCAAACTTGAGGCCCTCGGGACCCCATTCAAACATACCAATATATCCCAAATCACAATACGAACTTGGTCAAAGCCTCAAATCACGTCAAACAACATCAAAATTACAAATCTATGGCCAAAACCTTTCTTTCAACTTTCCAAACTTCACACTTAGCCGAACGCGTCCGAATTATGCTTAAACATCCCAGAATGACACAAAATAATGCGTGCAAGTCACAAATCACGATACGTACCTATTCCAGGCTCGAAACTTCAAACGGACAATGATAACACCAAAATTTCATTTCATATCAAACATAAGAAATTCTTAACCTTCCAAAATTCCAACCTTCCATAATAGACGCCGAAATGCTCCCGGACCACCCGAATATAAGCACAAGTCTAAAATCATCATCGGAACCTATTGGAACCTTCAAAACCTGATTCCGAGGTCGTTTACTCAAAATTCAAACCTTAGTCAACTCTTCCATATTTAGAATTTTCCTTCCGAAACCACTCTGGACTTCCCGAAATTCAATTCCGACTATGCGTACAAGTCATAAGACATGAAGTGAAGCTAATCGAGGCCACAAACCACCAAACGACGTGCTAGAGCTCAAAATGACCGGTCGGGTCGTTATAGATTCTAACCGGTTTTGGTTAAATTACATGAATATATCATTAATTTCATCATTTAATTAGTGATTGGGGTTGAAAAATTGGGGAAAATTGTAGAAACTTCATAGGCTTTAATTTGAGGATTTGAAGGTCGAGTTGTGATCGGATTTGAGTAATTTTGGTATGGTCGGACTCGTGGTTGAATGTGTGTTCAAATTTTATTAATTTTATCGAATTTCAAGACGTATGCCCGTGGTTGACTTTTTTAGTTGACTTTTTGAATTTTGATTAAGAACTTAGCTTTTCATATGGAATTGATTCCTATAGCTTGTGTTGATCATATCGAGTTGTTTGTGGTTAGATTCGAGGCGTTCAGAGGCTGATCCGCGAGGCATGGGCTTGTTGGAGTGGAGATTTGCACGGTTTGAGGTAAGTAACACTTGTAAACTTTGTGCAGACGGTATGAATCCCTGCATTACGTGTTATATGGTTGGTGTTGAGGTGACACACGTGCTAGGTGACGGCCGTGTGGGTGTGCACCGTAGGAATTGTGACTCGATCGATTTTGTGGAATTATGTAGTTAAATAATCTTGTTGTTATCCATATATTCTCCATGTGTTAGAGAAATTGAGTTGCGATTCATGTTATCATGCTTAGGCTATATGGTGGTACTATTGGGACCCAAAGAGGCCGTGTTGCTGTTAACTTACTTGCTTAATTTGCAATTATGTACTCACTCACAACTATCATATTTTATCATGACCCCAAATTCCCAACCCTAGGGCCCGTGATGGCGCCTAACACCACACTTGCTAGGCAAGCCAATGTGAGAACTTATTTAATTATTTTCTAATAAAATTTAACTAATCATAATAGAACTATTTAAAAATATAAACTGAATCTAGAACGTTCCAAGGAATAACTTCATAAAAAATAATAATAACTAGTTAATTAAGCCTAACCACGAACTAAATATATAACTATAAGACTACCCAGGGTCTGGTGTCACAATTCACGAACTACTAAGAATACTATAAATAATGGGATGAAAGAATGTATCTCTATTTTGAAAGAAATAAAAACAATGTCTATAAAGTAAAGAGAAGACTCCAGGAATATGTGGACGCCATCAGATCTACCTCGTGTCTCCGAATAATGATAACAACTACTAAAATCTCCTAACTCTGGCCGGTACCTGGATCTGCACAAAAAGTGCAGAGTGTAGTATCAGTACAACCGATCCCATGTACTGAGTAAGTGTCGAGCCTAACCTCGACGAAGTAGTGACGAGGCTACGGCGGGGCATTAACAACATAACCTGTGAACAATATATAATAAAGCAAGAAGGAAATTCTAAAATAATCAAAACAATAACTGTAGCAACAATTAAAATAACTCAGCCCCCTTTTCCAGGTCTAAGCTATAACCAATTCTCACATAAATTTCCAAATTTCCAAACTTTGACTTTAAAATAAAAGTAAGTGCAAAATATGAAAAATAGTAAAGTAAAACAGTAAGTTTTCAAATCTTTGTTTTTGAAAATCAATAAAATATAAGTGTCCTCCCTTATCACTCCTTGTTGCGGTGTGCAACCCGCTCCCACCTGTCTACCCTTATTTCTCCTCCCTATATATATATTACCCTTATTGCTCATATTGCAGCATGCAACCCGATCCCAGCTGTCCACCCTTATCGCTCCTTGTTGCGGTGTGCAACCCGCTCCCACCAGACATATCATATCACTTTATTTATGAAAATTTTCACAATTCAGGCCAAAGCCTTTCACAATATTTTTGTCTCAACAATTATAAACAGAAATCTGTACAACTCGTAAACTTCATCAATTATCATTTCACAATGAAACCAACCGGAATATGTATAATAAAATACTGTCAACCAGCTCATCCTTTTTATGTATCACAATAAAACCAAGGGAACAACCAACACTTCCAAATACTTGAAACAATATCTAACAAGAAGTTAACGAAACCAAGTAATCATGGAGACATCAATGAGCATAAACCGATTAAGCCATGAATCACATAAATTGGAAACGGGGAAAGGGATCATGTTCAACAACCAAATTGGTGGTGCATAGATACTCGTCACCTCACCTATACACCACACACATGCAAATTCACATATCAATTAAGTAGGGATTCCTATTCCCTCAAATCAAGGTTAAAAAAAGCACTTACCTCGAATTCACAAGCAATTCACTGCTCTAGCACTGCTTTTCCTTTTGAATTTGCCTCTAACTCGCTCGAATCTAATCACAATTGGTTCAATACCATCAATTATTGCCTAAAGGAATCAACTTTAATGAAAATCTATGGTTCTCCTATGTTTTCTTATCAAAATACAAAAATTGACCCCAGGCCCGCATGGTCTAAACTTGAGGTTCGGACCAAAAACCATTTACCCAATCTCCCCTGAGCCCGGATATACAATTGGTTTTGGGATCCGACCTTTATCGAGGTCTAAATCCCCAAATTTTGAAATTCTGAAGTTCTACCCAAAACCCCCAATTTTTACCATGAAAACTCTAGATTTTTGGTTGAAATCTTGTTAAAAGTTGTTAAGGAATGAAAGGAATTAGTTAGAGATCACTTACCAATGATTTGGAGAAGTTTGGGTCTTTAGAAAATCGCCTATGGAGGTTTAGGGTTTGAGAGAATTGAAAAGGAAGTGAAAAACCCGTCTAAAATCTGATTTAACAGGGTGCGGATCTCGCATTTGCGAACCCTTCAAATTTCGGCTTTCATCGCAAATGCGATAAAAATGTCGCATTTGCGACATTCGGGCAGCTCGCAATTGCGATCAGAAATCGCATTTTCGAGATCCGGGGCTGGCCCAGGACTTCGCAAATGCGAAGCCTAATCTTGCAGAGGCCTATAACACCCGATTTTCAGCTGTGATGAATTTTCTAAGTCTAGACACTCTGTAGCCTACCCGAAACTCACTCGAGCCATCGGGGCTCCAAACCAAACATGCACACAAGTCTAAAAATATCATACGGACTTGCTTGTGCGATCAAATCATTAAAATACCACAAAACTACAAATTTAACCTCAAAACTCAAGATTTCCTCAAGAACACTCAATTTTCTAACTTTTCAACCGGACGTCCATATCACGTCAAATCAACTCCGATTCTCATCAAATTTCACAGATAGGACGTAAATATCATAATAAACTTGTTTTGGGCCCCGGAACCAAAATACGGGCCCGTACCCACAATTTCACATATTATTTCATTTCTTTATTTCTTGCATTAACCAGCAACATAATTTTCTTCAAAAAATATTTTCTAAGGCTAGGAACTTCGGAATTCAATTGCGGACCTCCCGGGATCGTCGGAACACATATCCGAGTCCGTTTATCCAAAATGTTGACCAAAGTCAACTAAAACCAAATTTTAACTCTAGAAATTATCATTTCTCATATTTTCACATAAAAGCTTTCCGGTTTCGCGCCCGAACTGGGCACGCAAATTGAGGTGATTAAAGTTAGTCTTTTTATGGATAATAAGCCTAGAATTGTGTCTTAATTCATAAAATGACCCTTTGGGTCATCACAATCTCTACCTATAAAACAAACATTCGTCCTCGAACGGACATAAAAAATCACCTGAACTGGAAACACAAGTGGGGATATCTACTCTGCATATCCAACTCGGACTCCCAAGTAGTTGCCTCAACGAGCTAACCTTTCCACTGCACTCGAACTGAAGGATAACTCTTTGGCCTCAATTGATGAACTTGTCGGTCTAAAATGGCCAATGGCTCCTCCTCATAAGTCAAATCATTGTCCAATTGGACAAAACTAAAATCTAACACGTGGGACGAGTCACCATGATATTTTTGGAGCATAGACACATAGAATACAGGATGAACTGCAGATAACCCCGGAGGCAACGCAAGTCTATAAGCTACCTTCCCTACTCTATCAAGAATCTCAAATGGCCCAATGTACCTAGGGCTCAACTTACCCTTCTTCCCAAATCTCATAACACCCTTCATGGGTGATACCCGAAGTAATACTCTCTCTCCAACCATGAATTCCATATCTCAGACCTTACGATCGACATAACTCTTTTTCCTAGACTGAGCTGCACGAAGTCGATCCCGAATAATCTTGACCTTATCTAAGGCCTCTTGAACTAAGTCTGTACCCAATAACCGGGACTCTCCAGGCTCAAACCATCCAACTGGCCATATACACCTTCTGCCATATAATGCCTCATAGGGAGCCATCTGAATGCTCGACTGATAGCTATTATTATAGGCAAACTCCGCTAACGACAAGAACTGATCCCAAGAACCTCCAAAATCAATAACACAAGCGCGGAGCATATCCTCTAGAATCTGAATAGTACGCTCAGACTGCCCGTCCGTCTGAGGATGGAATGCTATGCTCAACTCAACTCGGTTACCCAACTCACGCTGAACTGCCCTCCAAAGGTGCGAGGTAAACTGCGTACCCCCATCAGAAATGATAGTGTCGTGCCCCCTTTTTCTATCGCACGGTTTAGGTACGCAGAGATCGGGTTTATGACATTCTGGACAACTCCTTAAAGGAAGAGGTTTAAGGAAGAGTCGCCACCTAACGATTTTGTGGTGCGTTAGGGAACCTAGATTAGATAACTCATTGAACTAGTTTGCATTACCAGAAAATGGGTAAGGGCTTGAAATTATCCCAAGGGGAAGGTGTTAGGCACCCCTCAAGATCCACAACCCAAGAAGTTTTGTGAATTTGGACAAACAATCAAGTAAGGCTCAAATAAGAGGGGATTTCACATAAAAGCATAAATTTTATTAAAAGGTTTTTGATAACATTACAAAATATTTAAGGAGATTATCCTAGATTTAAAGTAATACGGATCACATCAATGCAATACCCGGTATGTCATTTCTTAAAAGAGGCGGCTACACGTGGTATTAGCGCACCAGTCATCATATCTGTATTCTACCCTTCCCACCCCGTAAAGGTTATTTAAAGCGCGTGTGTTGGTCACGAATGCTTATTGCGTGCTATTACCCATCCCGTCCTATAAGTCCTGGAGGGTATTTAGGACTACTACTCCTACAAGGTGAGTACTAGGCTGAACCCTTAGGTTTAAAGGATAAAATGCTAAGCGACATACATAACAGATAGGACTGCACATATAAAGGAACAAGTGAAGGTAAGTAAAGGATCACAGATCCCTCCCCACGTAGACACGTAAGCAGCACGTCTCAAACACAATTAAAGTCTCAAAGATGGGAGTTCAAACAGGAATTTTAAGTTAAAACAGTAAGTTTCAAAAGGATATGTTTTGGAAAAACTTAGTGAAAGCAGAAGATTCAATTGAGTAATTCAAAAGGATGATCGATTTTCAGAAATGCAGTAGCCTAGAGACAGTAGTAGAATTCAGAAAGTACACAACGATTTAAAATTTCCAGAACAAAAACATAGGTGGAAATCATTAAAGCATGGTTTTTGAAATAATATAGTGATTTAAAAATACAGTAGCTTAACATAGAGTAGGAATCATCAATTTAAAAAGAACCGTAGTAAAGGGAGTAGGTAAATGGTTCTAGAAAAATACAGTAGTGCAGAACAAGTATTCAAAATAGCACGATTCTGGGCAAAGTGAGGTAATTTCGAAACCCGGTGATTTAATAGAATAATAGAACATGAATCAAATAAAGTTTCAGTAAAGAGGAAATAAATGCATGATTCCCTGAATCAGTATTTTGAAAACAGTAGAGTATAATGAACTGCAAAGAGGTAAAGAACAGGAGTGAAAAAGCAGTAAGGTTTGAGATTTTCAAAAGGAACTGATTGGTTCTAATACCAGTAAGCGAACATAATTGGTTTGATTTAAGTACGTATTACGCCTAATGTTTGCCTAAGCTTAATATACATTACCTACTTATTTTAGATGGGTGAACATGCATATTTGATTATGATTTTAGAGGTACATATTTGCAGAGACGTTTTAAACCACTTAACCATATTTTAGCGATATTTATCAGATTAGACACATGCTAATTAGATGTTCTGCAAAATATAACTTGACACAAACATGCTGAAGATAAGGTCCTAAAGAACATGATATCTAAGGCACACAGGGATACCTAAATACATGGTTTCTAAATGCTATGATTTATGAAAATGCAGTAATGATACCTTATAACAATTTTATTACTTGTTATAGTTATTAACTGCAATCATGGTTTATAAGATGAGTATAATAACATGCTGAACGTAAAGAACCTAAAGCAGGATTTCTAATGAGATGCATGTCCTAGACATGTTATCTATTGCACATGTAAGAAAGTAAAATCCTATAAGCAGGTTTTCTACCCATTACTAGACTAAGCATGCATAGCCCTCCATATTCACTATCCAGTCCTAATTATTCGTTTACAAGTTATTACAAACCAGTAATAAATGAATACAATAATGAAAAGGAAAATAAGAAGTTACTTCTATAGGGAGCCTTCAATCAGTCCCAACCTTCCAACCTCACTCCTTTCGAGTTTCACAGCCTTAATATGGTCTGGGTGCGGCAAAGCTCCCTAGGGCCCTCATTGGGTCCCTGGACAATACCAGCACCCAAACAAATTGCCAAAAGTTGAGACAAGTGCAGTGTGGAATTACCAGCCTTGTGTGTCAGAGTTCAATGGGTACTCAGAGGTACCCAAAGCAGTGCTCACACGAAGGGGGTGGAACCTAAATTCCTAAGAGTAGTGTGGATTGCTAGAAGGAGAGGGAAAATTTGTAGTTGAAGAAAAGAGTTTGCAAAACTGGAGAGTGATTTTGAAAGGTTAACTTAAAAACAATTAGAAATACTGATCAAAAGTTCAATCGTATAGAGTTGCACACAAGGACAATGGGGTGAGGGGACAAAATAGGTCACATAATGACACAAAGAGATACAAAGACTTAAGGAACTCATTTAAGCATAGTTACACAAATCAGGAAAGTTCAGGGGACTAGGAAATGGCTAAGTGTAGACATGGTAGTAGACAGTAGCAGGAGACAGTTATAACATGTAAGATTAGGAGCAAGCAATAGTCATAAGCATATAAGTCATAAGTAGGATAAGCAATAACAGGTAAAAGGTTCAGGGGGATCATGAGACACATGATACTTGAACAGGAAAGAGATGGCCTAACAGATGTATACAAGAATAGGTAAAGCAAGTATTGACTTAATCATAATCATGTTAAGAGATAAGCATGGAAAGTATAAACAGACAAACATGGAGTTAATTATATATTGAACAATAGCAACATAGGTAGAAAACAATTAAGAATATGATATACTGAAGTCGTAATAACCACGTTGGTTTGGGACTTTTAAATTAATCAGGACATACCAGCAACAAGAGAGCACAGCAGAATGTAAGAGCCAAATATGAGCACAATATTAGCCTTGGCTTTTCATCCGGCTAATAATAGTCAAGAGCAGGGAACAACAGTAGAGAAAGAGAGAAAAAAGAGAAATAGCACAAGAGAGAACAGTGTTTATTGTTGTAGGTTTTTGTGATATGCAATGTATCCGTGTTTGCAAAGAGGGAAAACATATCTTTATATAGTTTGAAAGATGAGTAGTTCATGGGTGAGGAGTGCACAAACATGGAAATAAAATCAATTAACACTAATTAAGACAAACTGGACTTCTTTAATTAAGGAATCTAGTTTCAAACGGTATAGTCAAGGCATAATAAGGAAAGAAAATAAGTCAAGGCTGATTAGGGCAGAAACATTCACATAGTGCACAAATGAAACTAAGTACATAGTGGGTAATTAAGGAAGATTGAACTAACCATGTATAACGTAAAATGGGGCATCCGTTTGAAATCGGTCAAGAGAATCTCGGATTCAATCACAGGAAATCCCAAGTACTTAAGGAAAGCATCACACAAGTATAGAAGTAATTCGAAAATTGGTACAGACTTATAGGCAGAATATACAGGACCATGTATTTAAGGAAAATATCACAAACGGGGATTTTTTACACAATTGAATCAATATAAATCAACCAGTAAAGAGCTAGTAGGGTAAAGGTCGGAACTTTCAAGAGTTCATCAGCAATCACTTATCATCACAAAGAGGTACTCATAGAAATTAACAGGAAGAGGTCATAGTAGCGGATTAAATAGGAATCATAGAGAATACATGGATGCATACAGTCAAATAACAAAGAACAACCCAGAATACTTAGGGTTTAACATAAAATCATTAGATAATGGATTAAACACAGTAGAGATGTTTAGAAATTTTGAGAACAGAGTCGAGAAACCCTAGTTTCAAAAGGAGACAAAAATGCTTAAAACTTGAAGAACCGTAAAGATCCAGTAGAGGATAGTTCAAAACATAAAAGAATGAGTTGAAATCGTTTGAAATACAGAGGTTATAAGAGATTTAGGTCGAGATTAGGGTCTCACAAGAAACAAGAGATAGAAGTAAGAGAACCTGGCTGTGAAACTCAGGAACAATGGTGTTTATAGCACCATCGAGTCAAAACCCATCGGAGAAAGGCCGGAAACAACCCAGGCAGAGCTTCAGTGGTGGTCTGGCATGGTCGAAACCCATGAAGTCCTCAAAGATGAAGAGATCGAAGAGATAAGGCTTCAAGGCGGCTGGTGGTCGAAAGGGAGGAGACTGGAGGTGGTCGGAGAGAGGCTGAGGGCCATCGGTGAAGACAAACTAGAAGGTTCTAAAGAGAAGGAGGATAGGAAGAGACGTATATAGAGAGAGAGGTTCTCGAAAGAATGAGAGACGGGAGGGGGTTTGGTTAGAGTTAATTAAGGAAATAAAAGATCTGGGTCGTTGATCTTATTTGATCAATGGCTCAGATCTGATCGGGGTTGGGCCGGGTAGAGAGACGGTTTGAGCTGGGTCATTTGTGGGTCAGGTGGGTTGGATAATTGGTTTAAAAATGTGGCTACAATTTAAATAAAATGAGGCTAGGTGTTAAATACCCAATATATAGATAATTAATTAATTAAAAATATCTAATAATTGTGAAAAGATGAAATTAAGTTTAAATTACAATAATTAACTAGTATTAAGTGTAAGAAAACATAAATTTCGAATTTTAAAAGGTATAAAATGTCTAATTAGGCCATAATTGCAAAGATGGTTGTAATTGCAATTAAATAAGACCCAATTGGCCAATTTATGAAATAGTTGGATTTTAACAGATAGAAAATAATTATAAATAACATACTGAGCTAGGAAATATTTTGAAATTATTTAGAGCATAATCTATGAATTATTTTAAATATAAAATATTAAATAAACATGGAAATAATTTAAATAAAAAAATGGAAAAATAGGAAAAATACTCATTATTGCAAAGAGTAATTTTGAGAGCTTATATGCAAGTTTGAAAATAATTTGAGGAAAAATTGGGTATCAACAGCTGCCCCTCTTTACTCGGGAAGGATGGAAGATTTGTCGGGTAAAGATATGATGGCCAATTTTGACCGAATGGAACTGCGGGATAGAATTCGGCTGCACTCCGACTTCTGAGCTGCCTACATATCCCTTTTTTTACAGGAATCAGGCCGTATGTAGTTCCGGAATCATCGGCGAAAGATACCGGTGATGTTTCACAAGAACGAACACAAGGTGCGAGGTAGGGTAAAAGTAGGAAGGTCTTACGGGGTTGTATCAGAGAACTGGAGCGGTCTGCTCCTGCCTGGTTGGCTGTTCCGGCCAGGTTACCTGCAAATAGAGAGCATGCGTATATTGTGCATAATATAAACATGATGCAAGTTCCCGTTGGACTATGAATGATGTCTTCGGACATTTTAGGATGATGTACTTAGACCATGATGTCTTGGGCCATGAATCGCGTCGTGCGGGATTCGCAGGCTATGTAATGATGTTCTCGGGCCATGAGGATGGTGCCTCTGAACCATGATGCCTTTGAATAATGATGTGCAGATTGAAATAAAGAGATCCTCAGGCCATGAAATGATGTTCTCGGACCATGGAGATGGTGCCTCTGAACGATGACGCCTTTGGACAAGTTGGCGATATTTCAGCCTATGAAGAATGCAGTAGTATGATGCTGACAAGACAGAGCTTAGTCTTGCGATTTGCGAAAGGAAAGAGGGGCAGAGCTTAGCCCGAAAGAAAGCGTAAATAAATAACGTAACGAAAGGTGATTGCTTTGAAAAGGTAAATAGGAACTTTGCGTAATGCAGTAAAATGCGGAGTGAGGTAGCGTAGAACCTCGAAAGGCAGAATGGTAGCCTTATGCGGTGCAGGAATAAAGTGCAAGAGAGGTAGCGTAGAACCTCGGAAGGCAGAATGATAGCCTTATGCAGTGCAGGAATAAAGTGCAGGAGAGGTAGCGTAGAACCTCGGAAGGCAGAATGATAGCCTTATGCAATGTACAATGCAAATGGAGGTAGATCTTAACCTCGGAAGGCAGAATGACAGCCTTATGCAAAGATGCGAATGTAGGGGAGGTAGAGCTTAACCTCGGAAGACAGAATGGTAACCTTATGAAAAGATGCGAATGCAGGGGAGGTAGAGCTTAACCCCGGAAGGCAGAATAGTAGCCTTATGCAAAGATGCGAATGCAGGGGAGGTAGAGCATAACCTCGGAAGGCAGAATAGTAGCCTTATGCAATGCGAGAAAATGCAGGGAGACAATGCTTAGTCTCGGAAGGCAGAACAGTAGCCTTATGCAATGCGAGAAAATGTAGGGAGACAATGCTTAGTCTCAGAAGGCATAACAATAGCCTTATGCAATGCGAGAAAATAAAATGACAGTAAGAGTTCATAGCTAATGATAAATTTCGGCGATATGATTGTTATGAATGAAGCGTTGTTTGCGATAATAGTAAGCGTCGGCATGCGCGACAAGTTCGAGAGCGTATCCTTGAGAAGTATGCGTCTTGCGGGGAAAATAAGATGTTTTGGGCTTTCGCCGTATTTGTGCCTGCATCCAAAGAAAAATCGTGAGTTCTGTAAAAGGGAGGGTTAGTTCGTATCCCCGATGGCTCGGCTCGGCCTATCTGCTTGATAATGATAACTTTGTTGTACCATGGGGGTAGCGTTGCTGAACAAGCTGTTTTGGGAAGTAAATATGCATGGTTTTATAAAATATAACATACAATTTTAAAAAAATTTATTTGGATGAACCGACGACCATGACGCAGTTCAAGACATTGCAGCCTCTCTTGCTACGGAATTTTGTGGGTCCTCCTCAAAATTCTGCCCCAGTTTGATAGGTGAATGCGTCTAGCTGCTGCTTGTGCGGCG
Organism: Nicotiana undulata; assembly: GCA_005239495.1. Classification (NCBI taxonomy): domain Eukaryota; kingdom Viridiplantae; phylum Streptophyta; class Magnoliopsida; order Solanales; family Solanaceae; genus Nicotiana; species Nicotiana undulata. The sequence continues at coordinate 66,408 of ML275836.1, forward strand.
ACCGGCTGAACTTGCTTCGGAATTTTGAGGCCCCTTCTCAAAATTCTGCCCCAGTTTCCATTCGTGGAGAAAATGAATTTTTTTTTAAAATGTGACCGAACCCATAGGGCTGCCTACGTATCCCCTCTTAAACGGGAATCAGGTCAGGCATAGTTCAATTTACAACATTGATAGAAACATAAAAATTACACATAGTAGCGCTTGACTGCATCTGAGTTGATTGGTTTAGGACAAATTTCTCCATCCATTTCTGCAAGTATGAGTGCTCCTCCTGTTAGTACTTGGTGAACCATGTACGGGCCTTGCCAATTGGGAGAGAATTTCCCCTTGGCTTCATCTTGATGAGGAAATATTTTCTTTAACACCAGCTGGCCCGGTGTGAATCGTCTCGGCCTGACTTTCTTATTGAAGGCTCTGGTCATTCTATTTTGATATAGATGACCATGACAAACTGCGTTCATTCTCTTTCCGTTTATGAGGTCCAATTGCTCATAACGGCTTATTACCCATTCTGCGTTGCTGAGCTCAGCTCCTTGTATGATTCTCATAGATGGAATTTCAACTTCAGCAGGAATGAAGGCTTATGTACCGTATACCAACATGTAAGGAGTTTCCCCAGTTGATGTGCGAACCGTGGTGCGGTATCCCAGTAGGGCGAATGACAGCTTCTCATGCCACTGCTTGTGCTTCTCTATGATCTTTCTCAGTATCTTCTTGATGTTCTTGTTGGCAGCCTCAACGACTCCATTCATTTGAGGTCTGTATACTGTAGAGTTCTTGTGCTTGATCTTGAAGGCTTCACTCATTGCTTTCATTAGGTCACTATTTAGATTGGAACCATTGTCGGTGATGATTGACTCTGGAACTCCGAACCGACAAACAATGCGGTCGCAGACGAAATCAGCTACCACTTTCTTGGTAACTGCTTTGTGGATGCTGCTTCGACCTATTTAGTGAAGTAATCAATGGCGACCATAATAAACCTGTGTCCGTTGGAGGCGGCAGGTTCGATTTGTCCAATAACATCCATGCCCCAAGCGGCGAACGACCATGGCGAACTTGTTGCATTAAGCTCACTGGGAGGTACCTTTATCATATCCCCATGTATCTGGCAGCGGTGGAATTTGCGGTCTAACTGGATGCAGTCTGTTTCCATGGTCATCCATATATAACCAGCCTGAAGTATCTTCTTTGCTAGGACGAACCCGTTCATATGAGGACCACATGTGCCAACATGTATTTCCTCCAACAGTTTCGTTGTTTCCTTTGCCTCGACACATCTAAGCAAGCCCAAATCAGGAGTCCTCCTGTACAGGATTCCTCCGTTGTGAAAGAAATTGTTTGACAACCTTCTAAGTGTGCGTTTCTGAGTAGCGTTTTCGACCTCTGGATATTCTCCCTTTGCCAAATACTCTTTGATATCATGAAACCAAGGCTTTTTGTCCGCTTCTTCTTCAACATGGGCGCAGTAGGCTGGCTGATCGTGGATCTTTACCGGTATAGGATCGATGAAATTCTTGTCTGGATGCTGGATCATAGATGACAAGGTAGCCAATGCATCGGCAAACTCATTTTGGATTCTGGGGACGTGCCGGAATTCAATCTTTGTGAACCTCTTTCTCAATTACTGTACACGATGTAGATATGGCAATATCTTGGAATTTTCGGTCGCCCATTCTCCTTGTACTTGGTGTATCAATAGGCCTGAATCACCAATCACTAATAACTCCTGAATGTTCATGTCAATGGCCAAGTTGAGCCCCAAGATGCAGGCCTCATATTCTGCCATGTTGGTGCAGGGAAACTTGAGTTTGGCGGATATCGGATAGTGCTGACCGGTTTCTGATATTAGAACTGCTCTAATACCTACGCCTTTGAAGTTTGCGGCCCCGTCAAAGAACATCCTCCAACCATCATAGGATTCTTCAATGTCCTCTCCTACGAATGACACTTCTTCATCGGGAAAATACGTTTTCAATGGTTCGTATTCTCCGTCCACAGGATTTTCAGCAAGATGATCGGCTAGTGCTTGCCCCTTGACCTCCTTCTGAGTTACGTAAATGATGTCGAACTCACTTAACAGGATCTGCCATTTAGCTAGCTTGCCAGTGGGCATGGACTTCTGAAAGATGTACTTTAGCGGATCCATCCTCGATATGAGGTACGTTGTGTAGGCACAGAAATAATGCCTCAGCTTCTGTGCGACCCAAGTCATATCACAACAGGTGCATGCTAATAGAGAATATCAAGCCTCATACAGAGTAAACTTCTCGCTGAGGTAGTAAATTGCTTGCTCTTTCCTCCCTGTTTCATCATGTTGCCCGAGAACGCAACCGAAAGCTCCATCTAACACAGCAAGGTAGAGTAATAGAGGTCTACCCGGCTCCGGAGGTACCAAGACTGGTGGTGTTGAGAGGTACTATTTGATTCTGTCGAAGGCCTTTTGACAATCCTCAGTCCATTTGGTGGCAGCATCCTTTCTCAACATCTTGAAAATCGATTCACAAATGACAGTGGACTGGGCTATGAACCTGCTGATGTAATTGAGCCTCCCCAGGAAACTCATAACCTCCTTCTTGTTCTTTGGCGGTGGCAATTCTTGGATGGCTTTGACCTTTGATGGATCTAGTTCTATTCCTCGGCGACTGACAATGAGCCCCAGTAACTTGCCAGCAGGAACCCCAAATGCACACTTTGCAGGGTTAAGTTTCAAATTGTACTTCCTTATCCTGTTGAAGAATTTTCTCAAATCTTCCGTATGGTCAGCGACCTTCTTTGATTTGATGACGACGTCGTCCACATATACCTCGATTTCCTTGTGAATCATATCATGGAATATAGTAGTCATGGCTCTCATGTAGGTGGCCCCTGCATTCTTCAGACCGAATGGCATCATCTTGTAGCAATACACTCCCCACGGCGTAATGAATGTCGTTTTCTCAGCATCTTCCTCGGCCATCCAAATCTGATGGTAACCAGCAAAACAATCTACAAAGGACTGCAGCTCGTGCTTGGCACAATTGTCAATTAAGATGTGTATGTTCAGCAGAGGGAAGTCGTCTTTCGAACTGGCCCAGTTGAGATCCCGGTAGTCGACGCAGACTCTGACCTTCCCATCTTTCTTTGGCACAGGCACAATGTTGGCTAACCATGTTGGATATTCGACCACCTGGAGAACCTTGGCGTTGATCTGCTTGGTGACCTCTTCTTTGATTTTCAAGCTCATGTCTGGTTTGAACTTCCTGAGCTTTTGCTTCACCGGTGGACATGTTGGATTGGTTGGCAGCTTGTGGGCCACAATAGATGTACTGAGGCCAGTCATGTCATCATAGGACCAGGCGAATATGTCCTCATATTCTCTTAAGAATTCCGTATATTCCTCCTTTTCTGACAGCGACAGATGAATGTTGATACGTGTTTCTTTGATGTTCTCTGCTTTTCCCAGGTTGACGACCTCAGTCTCGTCCAAGTTAGACTTAGGTCTATTCTCAAAGTTCTCGACCTCTTTAATAATATCCTCAGGTATATCATCCTTGTTTGACTCGGAATCCGTTTGTTGCGTTGCCTCGTTGCATGTCACAGTCGTCGGTTCATCAAGATAAGTAATAGTAATGTTGTGTAAAATAGAGTAATGGGAGAGAAAACAGTAGCGAGTAAATATAAGAAATTATAAAGAAACTGGAAATGCTTTGATAAATTGAATAATTGTTTGAACATAGGAGCTCTTTCTTACAGAAATTAAAATGCAAAAAGCAGAAAATTCTTTAAATAAATAAACTGTAAAGAAATGCTTGTTTCGTTAGCCTTGCTACCCCGAGGCTCGACGGGCTTTGGTTGTCCTGACGGACCAATTGTTGAGATATGATCCCTTGCTCACGACCTATATAGAAGGGCCTTCCTGCCCCTCCTCTTCGAGAATGACACAACAATCCATATCCTCATCATCTAGAAATAGATCCCTCAATTCCGCTAGCGCTTCCTCCTCGTCTGTACCATATATGATGTCAGTTGGCTGGAAAGTCTGCTCTATGTGGGGTATTGGCTGCTCCAATGGGTAGTAAGGACCGCACCATGGTGGCGACCAGTTACTGAATTCTTCCCAAGTATAATCATACCCTAGATCGAAGGTAGTACCGTGCTCCTTGAGTTTTATAGGCTTTGTGATTCCCTGGAGATTTTTACCGAGCCCTTTACCTGGATCGTACCCTTGCCAGTTCAATATGCTTTCGGTCTTACTGCCCCACCACTTGTACTTGTCAATGGTGTTAACATGTTCAACGTTGTGGTAGATTTCTCCACCCAACTTCCTCCTTCCATCGATGACCGAAAAGGTCCGGCGACCGTAGATATGGTTGCTACCATCTCCATGAATGATTACCTCTTGGTGATTCCATTCAAACTTCACAGCTTAGTGTAAGGTTGATTCCACGGCCCCAACCGCGTGGATCCAAGGTCGCCCCAACAACAGGTTGTATGATGTAGGCACGTCTATCACTTAGAAGTCTACATCGAACCAAGTAGGCCCCATATGTAAGCACAAGGTGATTTCTCCTATGGTAGACCTCTGCGAACCATCGAAAGACTTTACGTTGATCTCTCCTTCTCTTATCTCATGTAGACTCTTGCCCAATTTCTTGAGCGTGACCATCGGACAGATGTTGAGGCTGGAACCCCCATCAACTAGGATCCTTGTGATGAAATGATCCTCATATTGCACAGTGATGTGCAGTGCTCTGTTATGCCCTAATCCTTCGGGCGACAGCTCATTTTCATGGAAAGTGATCTTGTGACTTTCCAGTACCTGGCCTACCATGTTGGCTATTTCCCCACTGGTTATATTGTCTGACACGTATGCCTCACTCAGCACCCTTAGCAAATCACTCCTATGTGTTTCAGAGTTCTGTAATAGGGAGAAGATGGATATCTGAGCTGGTGTTTTGTTCAATAGGTCGAGGATTGAGTATTCCTTGGCCTGTATCTTTCTCCACTGATCGTCTGAACCTGTTTCAATGATGGGGGGACGGTTGTTGGCCTGCTTGCTAGACTCGGCCAAATGTTCAGGGGTATAATTTCTGCCAGTTCTCGTCATTCCCTATGCAACGATGGCTTCTTCATACTTGCCTTTACCTTTCCTCCTTGCTTCAGCGGTATAGTCCCACGGAATGGCGTCTGAGTAAAAGGGCGCCGTTGTTGACATTGCCACTAGAATAGGTGTGGTCATTCTTATTCCTACCGGAGTATATGTTATAGATGGCCGGACTGCAAATTCGAGCGGTCGTACAAACTCGACTTCGATCGGCACTGGGGCCTTTTCCTTTGCGGGTTGTCTCAATTCAAACTCAAGTGGAATGGACATGTTTACCTCAGCTTCCTCAGATGGCTGCATCTGGACCACGATTGGATTAAGAGTAATTGCATGATTCTTCGGATCACCCTCTGCAATCAGCCCAATTAATCCCTCGGGATCCCAGTCATCATCAACCTCAATCATGTGGACACCACCCTTATGGTTAGGCAGCGAATTATTGCGAACATTAGGAGCAGTGCCCTTGGCTACAATGATCTTGTTATCTATGAGGGTTTGTATCTTGTCCTTCAAGGAATGACATTCCTCGATGGTGTGTCCCTTCATGCCGGAGTGGTAAGCACAGGTTTTGTTTGGGTTGACCCACTGAGAAGGGTTATCAGGGGTGATAGCAGGAATGGGTGTGACATAACCGGCGACTTTGAGCTTTTCGTATAATTGGTCAATGGGTTCATCTATGGCGGTATACTATTTTGGTGGACGACGGTCGAAGTTTGGGCGAGGTCTTGGGAAGTTTTGGTGATTAGGTGGTGATTGGTAGTGAGAAGGTTGGGAATTGTAGGCATTATAGACGGGAGCTGGTTGGGAGTATCTGGGCGAGGTAGGTTGATATGTGGGTGGTGGAGCTTGGTAGGTGGGTGAGGGTGTTTGGTATTGAGGTGAGGGTGCTTGGTAGCTTGGAGCTGGTTGGTATGTGAAGGAAGGTGCGGGGTATACTTGGTATTTGGGAGGGGACTTGGCTTGCTGTGACACCATCATGGCTCCTACATCCCTTTTCTTGGACACAACACCGGATTGCAGAGCTTTATTGGTAGCCTGTAAAGCTTTAAAATTAGTAACCATACCGTTTTTGATACCTTCCTCGATTTGCTCTCCCAGCTTGATGATATCAGAAAACTTGTGCCCCTCGACCATCATCAGCCGCTCATAGTACTGAGGATCCTGAGCTCGTACAAAGAATTTCTTTGTTTGTTCCTCTTCCAAGGCCGGTCTGACCTTGGCAGCTTCTGACCTTCAACGAGTAGCATACTCGCGAAAGGTCTCTGTTGGTTTCTTCTTCAAGTTCTGGATGTAGAATACATCCGGTGCATTCTCCGTGTTGAACTGAATCTATCCATGAAGTACGTATCCATGCTTACCCAGTTAGTCCATTTCTTTGGATCCTGGCTGATGTACCAGGATAGTGCATCTCCTTTCAAACTCCTCATGAAGAGTTTCATGTGGATCCTCTCATCCTTTCCGACGCCGACCAACTTGTCGCATTAAGTTCTTAAGTGGACTCTTGGATCGCCAGTGCCATCGAACATCTCGAACTTAGGAGGTTTGTACCCCTCGGGCAGTTCGACATCGGGTTGTATGCAAAGATCCTCATAGTTCAGCCCCTCAATCCCTTTGACTCCTTCGACGCCCTGAACTCGGTTGGTCAATTTCTTGAGTTCCTCGGCCAAATTCCTGATGAGCCTAACCTTCTCGTCGGACTTGGGTGTATGGAGTATGGAATGAGCTACTGTTTCCACATAGATGGGATTATGGTAAGCCTGGAAGTGATCCCTTGTCTGATCCTGGAGAGGTGGAGTGTTGTGGTGACGTATATTGCATTGTGTTGGTGGAACTGGATCTTTGGGGTGATTGGGTTGTTTGGGGATGTTTTGTGGTAAAGTGGGGTTCGTAGCATTTGGGAAGTGAACGTTTGGGACGTTGAGGGAGAATGATAAGTGGGCCAAGTTCTTGACTTGATCAAGTTCCCCTTGGAACTTTAACAGCTTCTTCTCTAGTGAAGACATACCCTCGTGCAGAACCTGAATACCACGACCATCATTGGTCTCAACCTATTCATCCCTATTGTCTTTCTTGGTACCGCTTGTATCTTCCATCTTAGTTTTGCCCTTGTTTTTCCCTTTAGGAGGACTGGGAGGAGGAGTAGGAGGAGGGCCATTTGATCTTGTGCAATAAGCTGTTGATGCCAGAGTGCACGAACTAACCTTTGGGGAAAGGGGAATAGCTAAAGAAAAACAAAACAAAAGGTAGTGAAGTTAGTGAGGAATCATAAAACATTGCGATATTTAAACACGTGGTACGGAAATGTAAAGTGCGTCCTAAGTTGGGGAACCCCTTGACCCCGAGGTAGGCCTAGTGACACATTAATTTGGAGAACTTAAAATACTAAATGCCTCATTTTATTGATAATAAAATAGACAAATCCAACTTGACTCTAAGAATGCGAAAATGTCACTAATGGCCAGTGGCCTTATTACATCAAAAGCAAAGTAAAGACAAATACTATCTATTTGGTCCCAGAAGGACCTTCCCCAGACTCGGCATCTCTGCTTGCCTTGATCAACATTCCCATCTCAAGGAGTCCCAGCAGCAAGTAGGTCCTGGCTAGAATTCCTGCTTCAGCTCCCTTGGTCTTTTGACAAGTATCGATCCTCCTAAGGAACTTCTCCTCCAGGTCAACTATGCTTCGCTCCAAGTGTGCTAGCCTCTGGGTGGAAGTGATGGCCATGTCCTTCCATTCCTCAATTAGCTTCTTGTTGGATATGTGGATTTTGTGATGATCTTCCTCACAGTCACGGAGCCTCTTGCGCAGCTGGTTGAGTCTAGTTGTTGCCTCGGCTTTCTCATCTATGACCCTATGTCCTCGAGCGAACCCTAGCTCAATACTTCCTCCCCAATTATCTTCCAACCATCCCAAATAATAAGGAGAGCAACCCGCGTGATACCTATCAGGCTTAATAGTATCCTTCTCCAACCGGATCTTGCAGTGCCACAATTGCTGAGCTTGACACTTGTGAGGGCTGTCATCATTTTGGAAGTCCACCCTAAGATGACTCATTTTCTCGACCCTTAGGATGACTTGCTTCCTCCCTGCCTGCCTCATGACTCGAATCGGGACGTAAGGGTATGTCCCTCTAAGACCAATCATTATTAGGAATTGAGTGTCTCTAGTCCGGATGATGAATTCGTCGGTCAGGAACCACTCGAACATCCATTGGATCTGATCCTCAGTCAGATTTTCCAATAACTCGACCCATCCATTGGCATTCTCCGGCTGTGCAAACATGTCGGGGATGTAGTTCATACGCTTTGGATGATGGAAAGAAATATGATTATCCCAAACTCTCCTATGTATGTCTTGACGGTAGTCACCCCTTTGCAGATGCTCGGTGAGCCAACCCTCAAAATGTTTCGCTCTTCATTGACAGTTCTCCAAGGCTCGGTATATGTCGGCAATGATCATAGGTACGATACTGAAATCCTGCTCGTCGATCCCTTCCATCAAAGTCTTGGTAACCATAGCCAATCTGGTGTGGATTCTCCCTTTATTTGTCGGGAAGACCATCAGTCCCAAAAAGCAGAATATGAAGATGAATACCCGTCGGCGAATGTGCACCAGAGAGGTGAGGGAGAACTCTTCCTGATATGTGCAGTAAGACTGACTACGGCCATACCTCTCGTACAAGTAGTCAAAGGGGATGTACGAGTCTTTTAAGCAGACTAAATTCGGATTCTTATTGAGTCCCATCATTTTGAGAAAACCCCGGCCTGTTCAGTTTTCAGGCATCAATAACCCTTGAGACTCCCAAGGCGAACCAGCTAAACCCCCTATCTTCTCTAGCAGCGGTGTCATCTCATTGTTCCCAAATAGAAAAACCGACCGATCACAGTCCCAGAATAAGGTGGCAACCTCTATCACCATGTTATTTGGCTGAATGTCCAAGAGAGAGGGCAGGTTGCCCAGGTGTTTTCTGACTACTGTTTTGTCGCTTGAGTGCAAGTCTTCCCACCAATTCAGAAGTTTTGGGTGGATGTTGGTGTCCATGCCTAATCTGGGGACCTCGTGCCTCATTTCTGCAAAGTAAACAGGTTAGGCCCTTACCCCCACCAGACTCGACTATTTAACATCAATAATTAGCATGAGCATTTAAGTTCTCCAAATAAATGCACAGAACGTGAAGACGTCCTTTTGGGTTCCAGGGAAATCCAATGGACTTTGGACAAGGCTATCATAAAGGCTATTATGGGGACAACACGTTAGCCTGGATAGGTTTGGACAATGATTCATGCAACATACAATAGAGTAAGGTTTCTATTAGGGCTTGGTACCCTTGAGTGGACAACTCAAGGGGGAAAGGCACGGAACTGTCGACTGCACCGCTGATCGACTAGTTTTACCGCAAATATGCCTTTCCAAATTTAGGGGTAGTAATATTGGAATAGCGCAACCACTCATTGTAAGCGTTGCTATAGGATTCAGTTTCGGCACGAGTGGGAATATGAATGCGGAGCATGGTTATGCAATAATAAGCATTAAAACAAGTAGGCATGTATTTTCACGTTGTGGAAAGCAGTAAAGAAAAAATAAATACGGCAGTTATAACGGAAAGCACTTACAAGGAAAACACGACGATATGTCAGTTTCGATTAGACAAATAAATACTTGCAGAATTAAACCATTAATAACATGTAATGGGGAATAGGAAAGGGTGTAAGCATTTAAACAGAATAAAAGTCCAATTTCACAAGACAACTTGTAACGGTATAAGCCTAGGGAACATCCCCAGCAAAGTCGACATGATGTCGCGCCCCCTTTTTCTATCGCACGGGTTAGGTACGGAGAGATCAAGTTTATGACATTCTGGACAATTCTTTAAAGGAAGAGGTTTAAGGAAGAGTCGCCACCTAACGATTTTGTGGTGCGTTAGGGCACCTAGAGTAGATAACTCATTGAACTAGTTTGCATTACCAGAGAACGTGTAAGGGCTTGAAATTATCCCAAGGGGAAGGTGTTAGGCACCCCTCAAGATCCACAACTGTGGGTCCCAGCCAAGAAGTTTTGTGAATTTGGACAAACAATCAAGTAAGGCTCAGATAAGAGGGGATTCACACAAAAACATAAATTTTATTAAAAGTTTTTTGATACAATTACAAAATATTTAAGGAGATTATCCTAGGTTTAAAGTAATACGGATCACATCAATGCAATACCCGGTATGTCACTTCCTCAAAGAGGCGGCTACACGTGGTATTAGCGCACCGGTCATCATATTCGTATTCTACCCTTCCCACCCCGTAAAGGTTATTTAAAGCGCGTGTGTTGGTCACAAATGCTTATTGCGTGCTATTAACCGTTCCGTCCTATAAGTCCTGGAGGGTATTTAGGACTACTACTCCTACAAGGTGAGTACTAGGATGAACCCTTAAGTTTAAAGGATAAAATGCTAAGCGACATACATAACATATAGGACTGCACATATAAAGGAACAAGTGAAGGCAAGTAAAGGCTCACAGATCCCTCACCACGTAGACANACAGTAGCCTAGAGACAGTAGTAGAATTCAGAAAGTACACAACGATTTAAAATTTCCAGAAAAAAAACATAGGTGGAAATCATTAAAGCATGGTTTTTGAAATAATATAGTGATTTAAAGATACAGTAGCTTAACATAGAGTAGGAATCAACAATTTAAAAAGAATCGCAGTAAAGGGAGTAGGTAAATGGTTCCAGAAAAATACAGTAGTGCAGAATAAGTATTCAAAATAGCACGATTCTGGGCAGAGTGAGGTAATTTCGAAACCCGGTGATTTAAAAGCATAATAGAACATGAATCAGATAAAGTTTCAGTAAAGAGGAAATAAATGCCTGATTCCCTGAATCAGTATTTTGAAAACAGTAGAGTATAATGAACTGCAAAGAGGTAAAGAACATGAGTGAAAAAGCAGTAAGGTTTGAGATTCTCAAAAGGAACTGATTGGTTGTAATACCAGCAAGCAAACACAATTGGTTTGATTTTAGTACGTATTAGGCCTAAAGTTTACCTAGGCGTCGTATACATTGCCTACTTATTTTAGAGGGGTGAACATGCATATTTGATTATGATTTTAGAGGTACATATTTGCAGAGACGTTTTAAACCACTTAACAATATTTTAGCGATATTTATCAGATTAGACACATGATAATTGGGTGTTCAACAAAATATAACTTGACACAAACATGCTGAAGATAAGGTCCTAAAGAACATGATATCTAAGGCACACAGGGATACCTAAAGACATGGTATCTAAATGCTATGATTTATGAAAATGCAGTAATGATACCTTATAACAATTTTATTACTTGTTATAGTTATTCACTGCAATCATGGTTTATGAGATGTGTATAATAACATGCTGAAAGTAAAGAACCTAAAGCAGGATTTATAATGAGATGCATGTCCTAGACAGGGTATCTATTGCACATGTAAGAAAGTAAAATCCTATAAGCAGGTTTTCTACCCATTACTAGACTAAGCATGCATAGCCCTCCATATTCACTATCCAGCCCCAATTATTCGTTTACAAGTTATTACAAACTGGTAATAAATGAATAACAGTAATGAAAAGGAAAATAAGAAGTTACTTCTATAGGGAGCCTTCAATCAGGACCAACCTTCCAACCTCACTCCTTTCAAGTTTCACAGCCTTAATATGGTCTGGGTGCGGCAAAGCTCCCTAGGGCCCTCATTGGGTCCCTGGCCAATACCAACACCCAAACAAATTGCCAAAAGTTGAGACAAGTGCAGTGTGGAATTACCAGCCTTGTGTGTCAGAGTTCAATGGGTACTCAGAGGTACCCAAAGCAGTGCTCACACGAAGGGGGTGGAACCTAAAGTCCTAAGAGTAGTGTGAAGTGATAGAAGAAGAGGGAAAATTTGTAGTTGAAGAAAAGAGTTTGCAAAACTGGAGAGTGGATTTGAAAGGTTAACTTAAAAACAAACAGAAGTACTGATCAAAAGTTCAATAGTATAGAGTTGCACACAAGGATAATGGGGTTAGGGGACAAATAGGTCACATAATGATACAAAGAGACACATAGACTTAAGGAACTCATTTAAGCATAGTTACACAAATCAGGAAAGTTCAGGGGACCAGGAAATGGCTAAGTGTAGACATGGTAGTAGAAATTAGCAGGAGACAGTTATAACAGGTAAGATTAGGAGCAAGCAATAGTCATAAGCATATAAGTCATAAGTAGGATAAGCAATAACAGGTAAAAGGTTCAGGGGGATCATGGGACACATAATACTTGAACAGGAAAGAGATGGCCTAACAGATGTATACAAGAATAGGTAAATTAAGTATTGACTTAATAATAATCATGTTAAGAGATAAGCATGGCAAGTATCAACAGACAAACAGGGAGTTAATTACATATTGAACAATAGCAACATAGGTAGAAAACAATTAAGAATATGATATACTGAAGTAGTAATAACCACGTTGGTTTGGGACTTTTAAATTAATCAGGACATACCAGCAACAAGAGAGCACAACAGAATGTAAGAGCCAAGTATGAGCACAATATTAGCCTTGGCTTTTCAGCCGGCTAATAATAGTCAAGAGCAGGGAACAACAGTAGAGCAAGAGAGAAAAGAGAGAAATAACACAAGAGAGAACAATGTTTATTGCTGTAGGTGTTTGTGATATGCAATGTATCTGTGTTTTCAAAGAGGGAAAACAACTCTTTATATAGTTTGAAAGACGAGTAGTTCATGGGTGAGGAGTGCACAAACATGGAAATAAAATCAATTAACACTAATTAAGACAAACCGGACTCCTTTAATTAAGGAATCTAGTTTCAAACGGTATAGTCAAGGCATAATAAGAAAAGAAAATAAGTCAAGTAAGGCTAATTAGGGCAGAAACATTCACATAGTGCACAAATGAAACCAAGTACATAGTGGGTAATTAAGGAAGATTGAACTAACCGTGTATAAAGTAAAATAGGGCATCAGTTTGAAATCAGTCAAGAGAATCTCGGATTCAATCACAGGAAATCCCAAGTAATTAAGGAAAGCATCACACAGGTATAGAAGTAATTCGAAAATTGGTACAGACTTATAGGCAGAATATACAGGACCATGATTTTTAAGGAAAATATCACAAGCGAGGATTTTTTACACAATTGAATCAATATAAATCAACCAGTAAAGAGCCAGTAGGGTAAAGGTTGGAACTTTCAAGAGTTCATCAGCAATCACTTATCATCACAAAGAGGTACTCATAGAAATTAACAGGAAGAGCTCATAGTAGCAGATTAAATAGGAATCATGGAGAATACATGGATGCATACAGTCAAATAACAAAGAACAACCCAGAATACTTAGGGTTTAACATAAAATCAGGAGATAATGGCTTAAACACAGTAGAGATGTTTAGAAATCAAAGGAAAAATCGTTTTGAGAACAGGGTCGAGAAACGCTAGTTTCAAAATGGGACAAAAATGCTTAAAACTTGAAGAGCCGTAAAGATCCAGTAGAGGATAGTTCAAAACATAAAAGAACGAGTTGAAATCGTTTGAAATACAGAGGTTATAAGAGATTTAGGTCGAGATTAGGGTCTCACAAGAAACCAGAGAGCGTAGTAAGAGAACCTGGCTGTGAAACTCAGGAACAATGGTGTTTATAGCACCATCGAGTCAAAACCCATTGGAGAAAGGACGGAAATAACCCAGGCAGAGCTTCAGTGGTGGTCTTTCATGGTTGAAACCCATGAAGGCCTCAAAGATGAAGAGACCGTAGAGATAAGGCTTCAAGGCGGCTGTTGGTCGAAAGGGGAGAGAGTAGAGGTGGCCGGAGAGAGGCTGAGGGCCATCGGAGAAGACGAACCAGAAGGTTCAAGAGAGAAGGAGGAGAGGAAGAGACGGATAGAGAGAGATAGGTTCTCGAAAGAATGAGAGACGGGAGGGGGTTTGGTTAGAGTTAATTAAGGAAATAAAAGATCTGGGCCATTGATCTTATTTGATCAATGGTTCAGATCTGATCGGGGTTGGGCCAGGTAGAGAGACAGTTTGGGTTGGGTCGTTTGTGGGCCAGGTGTGTTGGGTAATTGGTTTTAAAATGTGGCTACAATTTAAATAAAATGAGGCTAGGTGTTAAATATCTAATAAATAGATAGTTAATTAACTAAAAATATCTAATAATTGTGAAAAGATGAAATTAATTTTAAATTACAATAATTAACTATTATTAAGTGTAAGAAAACATAAATTTCTAATTTTAAAAGGTATAAAATGTCTAATTATGCCATAATTGCAAATATGGTTGTAATTACAATTAAATAAGACCCAATTGGCTAATTTATGAAATAATTGGATTTTAACAGATAGAAAATGATTATAAATAACATACTGAGCTAGGATTTATTTTGAGATTATTTAGAGCATAATTTATGAATTATTTTAAATATGAAATATTAAATAAACAGGGAAATAATTTAAATAAAAATATGAAAAAATACGAAAAATACTCATTATTGCAAAGAGTAATTTTGAGAGCTTATATGCAAGTTTGAAAATAATTTGAGGAAAAATTGGGTATCAACAGATAGACACAGACACACCGTGAAGGCGAACAATCTCTCGAATATATATATCTGCCGACCACTCTGAAGTATAAGTACTTGCAACTAGAATGAAATGCGTTGATTTAGTCAGCTTATCCACAATAACCCAAACTGCGTCGAATTTCCTCTGAGTCCATGGGAATCCAACAACGAAGTCCATAGTGATACGCTCCGACTTCCACTCAAGAATCTCTATCTGCTAAAGTAACCCACCGGGTCTCTGATGCTCATATTTCACCTGTTGGAAATTCAAACAACGAGCCACATAAGCAACAATATCCTTTTTCATCCTTCTCCACCAATAATGCTGCTTCAAATCCTGGTACATTTTGGCTGCACCAGGGTGAATAGAATACTTAGAACTGTGAGCCTCCTCAAGGATCAACTCACGAAGGTCATCAACATTAGGCACACATATACGACCCTGCATCCTCAAAACACCGTCATCTCCAACTGTAACCTTCTTGGCACAACCGTACCGAATTGTGTCCCTAAGAACCATCAAATTCGGGTCATCATCCTAACGATCTCTGATACGCTCAAATAAAGAAGACTGAGCAAGTGTACAAGCTAGAACACTGTTGGGCGAAATATCCAACCTCATGATTAGCGAAAGTCTGAATATCTGAAGCCAACGGTCTCTCACCGACTGGGATAAATTCAAGGCTGCCCATATTCACCGACTTTCTACTCAATGAATCGGCCACCACATTGGTATAATATAGTGACATCATAATCCTTCAATAATTCTAACCATCTCCTCTATCTCAAATTAAGATCCTTTTTCTTGAACAAGTACTGGAGATTGCGATAGTCTGTGAAAAGCTCACACTGCACACCATAAAGATAGTGCCTCCAAATCTGTAGTGCATGAACAATGGATGCCAATTCTAAGTCATGAACATGATAATTCTTCTCATGAACTTTCAATTGTCGAGACACATATTCAATCACCCTGCCATCCTGCATCAATACTACTCCAAGTCAAACTCGGGAAGCATCACAATAAACCGTGAAGGAACCTGAGCCTGATGGTAACACCAACACTAGTGCTGAAGTCAAGCCTAAATGGGGCACCTTTATGAGTTAATTTAGTCATTGGGGATGACATGGACGAAAACCCTCTCCACAAAACAACGGTAGTAGCCCTCTAAACCCAAGAAGCTCCTAATTTCCGTGGCTGTAGTGGGTCTAGGCCAGTTCTTGACTGCCTCTATCTTTTTAGGATCTACTTGAATACCCTCTGCTGATACGATATGACTCAAGAAGGCTACTGAATCCAACCAGAACTCACATTTTGAAAACTTTGCATACAAATGATTATCCCTCAAAGTCAGGAGCGCTATACGAAGGTGATGTTCATGCTCCTCTCGGCTGTGGGAGTATATCAGAATATCATCAATGAACACAATTACAAAAGAATCCAGATGAGGCTTGAAAACCTGATTCATCAAGTCCATAAAGGCTGCTGGAGCATTAGTCAAACCAAAGGATATCACTAGAAATTCTTAGTGTCCATACCTCGTCCGAAAGGCTGTCTTATGAACATCGAATGCCCTAATATTCAACTGATGGTAACCAGATCTCTGATCAATTTTTGAAAACACACTGGCTCCCTGAAGCTGATCAAATAAATCATCAATCCTCGGCAATGGATATTTATTCTTGATAGTAACTTTATTCAACTGTCGGTAGTCTATACACATCCTCACGGATCCATCCTTTTTCTTCACAAACAAAATCGGTGCACCCCAAGGCGAGACACTGGGTCTAATAAAAACCTTATCAAGCAAGTCTTGCAACTGCTCTTTCAATTCTTTCAATTCTGGTGGGGCCATCCGATAGGGATGAATGGAAATGGGCCGAGTGCCCGGAGCCACATCAATACAAAAATCAATATCCCTGTCGGGTGGCATCCCCGATAGGTCTGCAGGAAATACCTCGGGAAACTCGCGAACAATAGGAACTGAATCTATGGAAGATACTTCAGCCTCAAAATCACGAATATGAGCTAAATAAGCCAAACACCCCTTTTCAACCATGCGATGAGACTTGGCATAAGAAATCACTTTGCTGGGAGAATGACCAGGAGCCCCTTTCCATTCTAATCGAGGCAACCTTGGTAAGGCTAAAGTAAATGTCTTGGCGTGCCAGTCCAAATTGGAATAATAGGGGGACAACCAATCCATGCCCAATATAACATCAATGTCGACCATGTCAAGGAGCAAAAGGTCTACACTAGTTTCGAGACCCTCAATGACTACTACGCACAAATGATACACACGATTAACCACAATAGCATCCCCCACCGGCGTAGACACATAAACATGAACACTCAAGAAATCACGGGGAACAACCAAATACGAGGCAAAATATGATGACACATAAGAATAAGTAGACCCCGGATCAAACAAAACTAAGGCATTTCTATCACAAACTGAAATGATACCTGTAATAACAGCGTCGGAGGACTCCGCCTCAGGTCTAGATGGGAATGCATACAATCGGAGCTGGACTCCAACACCCTGAACTATGTCTCTAGGAGGACCTCTGATAAACGGACCTCCACCTTTAGGGGGCTGGCCTCCACCCCTAGCGGCATGACCTCCACCTCTAACAATCTGGCCCCTACCTCTAGCTACTTGACCCCTACCCCTGGCTGGATGGGCAGGTGGTGCTGGAGCTGGTGCCGGAACTATAGCACGAGAACCTTGATACTGAAGGTGATTACCTAAATATTTTGGACAAGCTCTCAGAATATGCCCACAGTCAAAGTATCCCTCTTGATATGAAGACTGACCCTGACGAACCAGCTGACCTCGATAATAACTCCGCAGATGAGGTGCTCTAATAGGAGTTGATGGTGCACTATAAGTTGGCTGAGTAGAAGGAGGTATATAAGAACCACTACCACCTGAAGTACCAAGTGAATCCTGAAGTGCTGAATGGAACGGCCTGGAAGACTGGCCTATGCTAAATGAACCCCCACCTCCAGATGAGGCACCACTAAATCCACCGGAATGACGAGGTCTTTTGTCTGACCCCTGACCTCACATCCCAAGAACAGTCTCAACCCTCCTAGCCACATTAGCTACATCCTGTAAAGATATCTCAGTCCCTGTCTCCTTGGCCATCTGCAACCCGATGAGCTGAGCTAGGCCCTTAATAAATCATCTGACCCTCTCTCTCTCTCTCTGTGGGAAACAAAAGAATAGCATGTCTGGCCAAATCCACAAAATCATTCTCATACTGGGTGACAGTCATGCTGCTCTGCTGAAGTCGCTCAAACTGATGACGCTTCTCCTCTCTAGTAGTAACTGACAAAAACTTCTCCAAAAAGAGATGCGAAAACTGATCCCAAATCAAAGCAAGTGACCCAACTGGTCTAGTCAACAAGTAATCTCTCCACCATTTCTTGGCGGAACCAGTCATCTGAAAAAGCAGCAAAATCAACCCCATTGGTCTCCAAAATACCCATATTTCGTAGAACCTCATGACAACTATCCAGATATTCCTGAGGGTCCTCTGATGTAGCCCCACTGAAATGAACAGGAAATAGCTTAATGAACCTGTCCAATCTCCATAAAGCATCGGTGGACATAGCTGCCCCTCTAACAGGTGGCGCTGCAACAACTGGCTGAATTACCCCAGCCAGATTAGCTACTAGGGTATGAACCTTAGAAGTGGTCTGATCAGGAGTGTGAGTAACAGGATTCTGAATCCCTCCTCCATCCTAAGACGCGGTCGCTGCCACGGGGAGTGTTCCAGTCTGGGCTACACTCTCCATAATGCCCACTAACCGGACCAAAGCGTCCTGAAGCACTACGGTGGCAATAAACCCCTCTGGGACTTGAGCTAGTCTCACTGGAACGCTCTGAGCTGGAACCCCCTCATTAATCTTGATCTGGGGCTCTGCAACTAGGGCTTCTATCTGAGCAATGAGTTGGGTTCTTCCCCTGCCTCGGCCTCTGACGTGGCCTCGGCCTCTTCCCTTAGTAGGAGTTGTTGTTGCTGCTGGAAGACCGGATTGTTGGTCAGCGGAAGAGGAAGCACGTGTTCTCTCCATCTGCGAGAGAATGGAAGAGTCCAATCAGTATTTGAGATAACAATAATCGCACGATAGAATAGAAATAAATATGGATTTTGTTCCTAACTTGATAGCCTCTGAGAGATAAGTATAGACGTCTCTGTACCGATCCTTCAGACTCTATTAAGCTTGTTCGTAAATTGTGAGACCTAGGCAACCTAGTGCTCTGATAGCAACTTGTCACGACCCCAAATTCCCAACTCTAGGGCTCGTGATGGCACCTAACACCACACTTGCTAGGCAAGCCAATGTTAGAACTTATTTAATTATTTTCTAATAAATTTTAATTAATCATAACAAAACAATTTAAAAATATAAATTGAATCTAAAACGTTCCAAGGAATAACTTCATAAACAATAATACTAACTTGTTAATTAAGCCGGACCACGAACTAAATATATAACTATAAGACTACCTAGAGTCTGGTGTCACAATTCACGAACTACTAAGAATACTACAAATAATGGGCTGAAAAAATGTATCTCTGTTTTGAAAGAAATAAAAACAGTGTCTACAATGTAAAGAGAAGGCTCCAGGAATCCACGGCAACAGATCTACCTCGTGTCTCCGAATAATGATAACAAGTACTAAAATCTCCTAACTCTGGCCGGTGCCTGGATCTGTACAAAAAATGTAGAGTGTAGTATCAGTACAACCGATCCCATGTACTGAGTAAGTGCCGAGCCTAACCTCGACGAAATAGTGACGAGGCTACGGTGAGGCATTAACAACATAACCTGTGAACAATCTATAATAAAGCAAGAAGGAAATTCTAAAATAATCAAAACAATAACAGTAGCAACAATTAAAATAATTCAGCCACCTTTTTCCAGGTCTCAGCTATAACCAATTCTCACATAAATTTCCAAATTTCCAAACTTTGACTTTAAAATAAAAGTAAGTGCAAAATATGAAAAATAGTAAAGTAAAACAGTAAGTTTTCAAATCTTTGTTTCTGAAAATCAGTAAAACATAAGTGTCCTCCCTTATCGCTCCTTGTTGCGGCGTGCAAACCGCTCCCACCTGTCCATCCTTATTGCTCCATCCTATATATATATCACCTTTATTGCTCCTGTTGCGGCATGCAACCCGATCCTACCTGTCCACCCTTATGACTCCTTGTTGCGGCATGCAACCCGCTCCCACCAGACATATCATATCACTTTATTTATGAAAATTTTCACAATTCAGGCCAAAGCCTTTCACAATATTTTTTTCTCAACAATTATAAACAGAAATCTGTACAACTCATAAACTTCATCAATTATCATTCAACAATGAAACCAACCGGAATATATATAATAAAATACTGTCAACCAGCTCATCCTTTTTATGTATCACAATGAAACTAAGGGAACAACCATCACTTCCAAATACTTGAAACAATATCTAACAAAAAGTTAACGAAACCAAGTAATCATGGAGACAATAATGAGCATAAAATAATTAAGCCATGAATCACATAAATTAGAAACGGGGAAAGGGATCATGTTCAACAACCAAATTGGTGGTGCATAGATACTCGTCACCTCACCTATACACCACACACATGCAAATTCACATAGCAATTAAGTGGGGATTCCTATTCCCTCAAGTCAAAGTTAAACCAAGCACTTACCTCGAATTCACAAGCAATTCACTGCTCTAGCACTACTTTTCCTTTTGAATTTGCCTATAATACGCTCGAATCTAATCACAATTGGTTCAATACAATCAATTGTTGCCTAAATAAATCAACTTTAATGAAAATCTATGGTTCTCCTATGTTTTCTTATCAAAATACAAAAATTGACCCCGGGCCTGCTTGGTCTAAACTCGAGGTTCAGACCAAAATCCATTTACCCAATCTCCCCTGAGCCCGGATAAACAATTAGTTTTGGGATCCGACCTCAATTCGAGGTCTAAATCCCCAAATTTTGAAATTCCTAAGTTCTACGCAAAAACCCCAATTTTTACCATGAAACCTCTAGATTTTTGGTTGGAATCTTGTTAAAAGTTGTTAAGGAATGAAAGGAATTAGTTGGAGATCACTTACTAATGATTTGGAGAAGTTTGGGTCTTTGGAAAATCGCCTATGAAGGTTTAAGGTTTGAGAGAATTGAAAAATAAGTGAAAAACCCGTCTAAAATCTGATTTAACAGGGTGCGGATCTCACATTTGCGTACCCTTCAAATTTCGTCTTTCATCTCAAATGCGATAAAAAATTGCATTTGCGATATTTGGGCAGCTCGCATTTGCGAGATCTGGGGCAGGCCCAGGACTTCGCAAATACGAGATCAGAGGCCTGCAACGCCAGATTTTCAGCTGTGATGAAATTTTATAAGTCTAGACACTCTGTAGCCTACCCGAAACTCACCCGAGCCCTCGGGGCTCCAAACCAAACATGCACGCAAGTCTAAAAATATCATACAGACTTGCTCGTGCGATCAAATCATCAAAATAGCATCAAAAACTATAAAGTTATCCTCAAAACTCAAGATTTTCTCAAGAACACTCAAATTTCTAACTTTTCAACCGGACGTCCAAATCACGTCAAATCAACTCCGGTTCTCATCTAATTTCACAGATAGGACATAAATATCATAACAAATTTGTCGGGCCCCGGAACCAAAATACGGGCCCGATACCCACAATTTCACATATTATTTCATTTCTTTATTTCTTGCATTAACCAACAAAACAAGTTTCTTTAAAAATTATTTTATAAGGCTAGGGACCTCGAAATTCAATTCCGGGCATACGCCCAAGTTCCATATTTTACTGCGGACCTCTTGGGATCGTCGGAACACAGATCCGAATCCGTTTACTAAAAATATTGACCAAAGTCAACTCAAACAAAATTTTAACTCTAGAAATTACTATTTCTCATATTTTCACATAAAAGCTTTCCGGTTTTGCGCCTGGACTGAGCACGCAAATTGAGATAATTAAAATTAGTCTTTTTATGGCTAATAAGCCTAGAATTGGGTCTTAATTCATAAAATGACCCTTTGGGTCATCACATTTTCATATCATATCTTAGTATCTGTTGCCATTTATTGATGCATTATGTCTTCACTGTTTGGGATGTTTATCATGATACTTGTGAGCCCGAGAGACTGGAGAGATTGATGATTGAGTGAGGCCGAGGGCCTGATTGTGAATATGCTTATGGGATCGGGTTGCACTTCGCAAAGCTTTATTGATTCATGTCATGATTGGCTTACTATAGCGCTTGGGCAGGATCCGCCCCTTCGGATTCTAACTCACCAGCAGTGAGCGCAGGTACCTACTGAGTACGAGCGCGAGTGCTTAGAGCGAGTGCAGAGCGATTGGGAGGATTGAGTGATTGTAAGGACTGAGTAACTGTGAGGAATGAGTGATTGTGAGGATTGAGTGAATGAGAGGACTGCGCGATATGATACTTTGAGAGTATGCATATGATTTCATCACCGTTTTGCATTACAATTGCCATACATAATTGACATGTAAATATCTAGATGTATCATTCCTTATCTCAGTTACACTTGCCATATTTGACCTGTTTGAGCTTTAACTGTTGCACTTGAAATCATGTCTACACTTATGTACTGTTGTTTCTATATTTGGACTGTACCTGTTAAGCTTGTCACTACTATCAGCCCAAGGTTAGTCTTGTTACTTATTGAGTACAATGAGTCGGTTGTACTCATACTACACTCTGCACTTCGTGTGCAGATCCAGGTACTTCCGGGTAAGGTGGTTATTGATTTTTTTGGAGCTTTATCAATTCAGAGATTTTCGAGGTAGCTTCTTTTGCGTCCGCAGACCATGACTCTCCTCCTTTATCCTTAAGTTTTTATTATACTGTTCTATCTTCCTAGACAGTGTTTCCGACCATTTTATTGTATATATGCGCATTTACTCAATGACACCCAGATTTTCGGGGAATATTGTATTGAGTCGCGGTATTTTCATATCTATATTTATGATATTTTACTCTTAAAATTATTTTATTATATTTTCAAACTTAAAGAATGCGTGGTTTATTGTGGTTATCGGGTTTCTTAGTATTGCGATAGGCATCAGCACGACATGTGAGAATTGGGTCGTGACATAAATCATCGGTTCTTATAAGTCATAAAGTTTATATTCACAAAATGATGAATTGTACAAACCATCGAAATGGTTGTAGCACATGACTAAATATAATTTATCTTGATTATGAGAATGGTTTAATTCTGACATCTTGTGCTAGTACATTTTATATGCATTGAACAGATCAAGTAGAAGTAAGTATTTTATATTGGCTTAATAAAATAAATTCTCTATTCCATTCAATGTACTTGTACACTTAATCTTGATATAATTATTATTTGTTGTGTGTGTCATTTATTGTTTTGATTTATTAAAAGACGAGATTCTTTCGTGGGTCAATAAGCCTGGTAAATTGGACAATAATGATATACATTGGCGAAGTAATAATTAGTTGATAGAATCCATGTCTCAGACTTTGGGATTGATGATAATCCTTATGAAAGCTTATAATTTTTCATATGTAAACTCGGCTGATGAATTTTGTATCCGACACATGAAATACGTTAAGCGAAAGTCTAAAGGAAGTAACCAATAAATTAAATTATCAGTAATTTAATTTGATCGACTAGTATCTGAATATTAACATAGCGAGTTAAAGATTTTATGGATGCATCTAGAAATTGAACTAAGGAGTGCAATTACGAATTTTTAGTGGAATAACTCGTAATTTATTATGGTAGAAATTAATTTCAAAATCAAAATTAATTCCATCATAGGGAGCCTTGTTAATTAAATTTTGTGGTCTCTACTGTACCTAAATAATAGGAAATAAAGAAAACCTTTCCTTTGTGGAAATAGAAAACCCATCAAATTTTGAAAAAGGGGTTTACCCCAAAAAATGTGGCAATATATAACTCATATAAGTCTGGTCGTTTTTGACACACATTTTTCTTGGAATTTCGCCGACCCAGAATTCTCTCTTTTCGGATATTATTTGGGTAACATAGTCGAAGACTGTGGAACGTTTTTCTAAGGTCGTGGTCTTGCTACTCTGTAACTGGAGACCGAGATTGATCTACTTTGTCCACCCTTCAAGAGGTAACTCGTATAATCTCCATTTGTGCTTTGTTTAATTTACACGTGAATATGATACTAATTAGATAATTATAATGAACATGAAAAAAGAACATCATGTTAATATGCATGTTTTGAATTACATGCAAAGATTCTTTTTCTGTAAAACTGCACTGCTTTATGCATGAATATTTGTTCTGAGAATTTTGATTATTTTGAAAATCATGTAATGTTTATTATTGATGATATTTGATAAGAATAATCTGAAAATTCGTTAATCCGAGAATAGCACAAAAACTCGTATTTGGCCTAATTGGTCAGAAAATCGGAGGTCAACATGTTGATGGATTCCGATTGACCTGAAATTTAGTAGGTCCATGGAAAACGACCCATAGGTCAATACTCATCAGTTTTGCTCATGAGGTTTAGCCCTTTTTCGAGCATTCGGGATCATTTAGATGTTGTTTTAGGCGCTTTTCTAATTTTTTGAAAATTTTTCAAAAGTTTTTAAAGTTGTTTCTAATCCAGTGGTGGTAGGAATTGTTCCCTATGGACTCCTGGGTCAAATTCTGGTGATATAATGAATCTACACATCGACGTAGGTCTTCTTCCATATCGGATAAACTCATTATAGGTAATCACTAGGTAATACTAGTTGTTGTTTATTTGTATTTACTCTAAATATGAGTATGCATGTTGGTTCAATGGGACTAGTATCTTGAATGTTGATATTCACTAGACTAAAATTAACAGTTTACTCTACATCTGAGTATGGCCTGTTTAAATTCACAGAGTGAATAATCTGTCTTTACATATGTATATTGCAAGAATAGCTCTTTTCCCATCCAAACTTGTTGTTCAAGGTGCATGGACTATTTGCATGTAGTGTGTTTTGAATTTTAATATTCAACGAAACATGAATTATTTTGATCTATTTGTTTAATTTTCATTCGGATTAACCGTGACTTCTTTCAATCCCCTTATTGCTATTCTTACTCAAAACAAACTTGAGGGTCTGAATTATGCTGATTGGAAATGAAACTTAGATATTGTCCTAATTGATGAAGAGTACAAATTTGTACTTGATGAGGTGTATCCAGAAAACCTAGAGAAGATGCTACGGATGATGAACAGAAAGCTTACCAGAAAAGGGTTAAGGATGTCGCGGTGTTACATTATGGCATTTATGCCGAATGTTCTGCAACATCAACATCAGTCTATGGAGTCTGCTTATGACATTCTCAAAAATCTCAAAGAGATGTTTGGAGATCAGAATCGTGCGGTTAAGCAAACTTCCATGAAAGCTCTTCTCAATATCAAAATGGTTGAAGGTTCATTTGTTAGGGACCATGTTCTGAAGATAATGAGTCTTCTGAATGAACTGGGGGTCTTTGGAGCTAACATTGATAGGAATACACAGGTTGAGATGATCATGCAGACTCTGCTTGACAGTTTTCAGCTGTTTCGCCTGAATTATAATATGAACAAAATGGATTTGTCACTTTCGAAATTTCTGAATGAGCTGCAGTCGGCATAGACTATTATCAAGCAACAAGCTCCTCTTATGGCACTGAATTTTGAGATAGGTTCTTCTTCTAAGCCGAGAGGCAGGCAGAAGAAGAAAAAGGCTCAAAAACCCTCTGTTGGAGGCGCAACTGCTATTGTCTAAAAGCCTAAAGGCAAGTGTTATCATTTCAAGAAGCCTAATTAGCATAAGAAATAATGTCACGCTTATCTGGCCAAGCTGAATAATAAACTAGGTGATTTACATCTACTTGTCGTTGAAACTAGGGGTGTTTAAAACCAATAACCGAACCGTAAATTATTTTATTGGCTTATTTGTATCGAGTTATCAGATTAACGAGTGGTGAACAAATTGAATTTTTTTAATTAATGACTTATCGGTTTGGGGGTTGATTATTTAATTTTCTTTTCGAATAAACAGTTAACCCGTTAAGAATTTTTATATTTATATTTATATCCCTATGTATATTAAAAATCTCTTCCACTATTTGAAACCCTAAAATTTAAATTCCTAATTCTAATTTCCCTCAGCAGCCAGAACCATTCTCTCTCGTCGCTCTCGCCTCTCAGTCTCTACTCTCTACTCTCTGAACTTGAAGGTTGAGGCAAGGCAAAAACTCAACCAAACTACCAGAGGATTCCACGGAAAGGTTTCAAGGTTTAAACTTGAGTACTACACATCTCTGAACTTTAGGCAACAACAACTCAACCAGACACTTCCTGCGAGTTGCGACACCAACAAGGAAACAACTCAACGAAAAGCCCATCGTCTTCTCTAAGAATCAAATCACCTCCTCATTTCCTCCATACGGCCATAATCAGAGCAACAAATCAAGTTGTTTGAACTTTGAAGCTACAGAAATTAGAAGAATTGTTAGCTGCAACAATTATATTTTGGATGTCTCCTCTAGTTGTTCTGGATTTTATTTCTAAATTTTCATTTCCATAGTTCTATATTTTATTAGCATCAGTGATTATAAATGTCTTTGCAAAGAGGAACATCAGTTGCGCTGACAAATAGTGGTACCACAGAAACAAAAAAACATCATACTTTTAGGCAGGTTTAGATCAAGCAAAATAATATAAATGGGTTTAAATTTAGTGATTTAACGTCAAGTGGTATATGCACTCATAGTCAATTTGATTTAGCCGATAAATCATCTGATAATAGCTAAACTGATACCAATCCACGAAATATCTTATCGGGTGGCTAGCGGACTAATATATTTATAAGCCGATAACCGATAAGTCAAATTGTTAAGTGTAAATAACAGCCTGATTCGCCCGATAAGCAACCCTAGTTGAAACTCTTTTAGCAGATGCTTCTACCATGTCATGGTGTGTAGATTTGGGAGCCTTTAATCATGTCTGCACTTATTTACAGGGGTTTCAAGTAACACGACGACTAAGTAGAGAAGAAATCAATGTTTATCAAGCAGATGATTCGACATCTCCAGCTTTAGCATTAGGAAATATTTGTATTCTGTTTGGTAGTAATAGGGTGTTAACTTTAAAGGACACATTATGTACCTTCCGTTAGAAGAAAATTAATTTTGGTTTCTGTCATGACCCAAAACCGGTCCAGGTCGTGATGGCGCCTAACGGCGAGGTTAGGCAAGTCAACGAACAACAATAACAATGAAAATGCGGAATACAATAACAACATGGGGTAAGACCGTAGAAACAAGCTGAACCACAGC
>MDKH01153299.1:0-15741 GCA_005239495.1 Nicotiana undulata
GACTCAGGGGCTGATGAAAATAAGTGTAATTCCTCCCTGATCACGAATCAAACCTGTGACCCAAGGGCCAGTAATTAAAATATAAGTTCTCCCCGATCATGAATCATACATGTGACTCGGGGGCCATGGATGCATGAATGTTGAATGTGTATATATATATATATATATATATATATGCGTATATGTAGACGCCATGGTACCGACTCATCAACGCTCAACAGGATTGGATATTCGCATCTCTCTTGATAGTCAAAGTTAGGATTTTATATAATATTATCCTCTTTTCTCATAATATCACCATGGTGGAATAATTCAAGTATAGGAGGGATTTAATATCACCTTCATTTTTGCTCAATAGCTTAGGATCAAGATTTATCTCATTTACTCCGTTTTCTTTATCAATTATATCAGGAGTAACACAATGAATCAATTGATCAATTATATCGGCAAATAACTTGTACAAGGCGTCAGATAATATCAAACAAACAGCTAGAATATGCTCGTGGGTCCTACGGCTACCCAACATACAATATAGATGCCACGTACGTACTCTCGTCACGTGGTACGTACCCCTTACAAAGTTTGGAAAGGAGACTCACCTGGACAAGTACTCCTCCGGTCAACGGACCAATCAACAACACGCACGAATCCTCTGAATTACCTTCGATGCCTCGCAACTAGCCAAAAACACATAATTATATCAATTTAGGAGGAATCGAGGAGGATTTATCAAAGATTTCCCTTAAAACACATTCTTGACGTACTTGGAATATTCAACTCCGAGCCTCGGCGTCCGGAAAATTACGATTCTTGAAGAAATGCGCTATACGTCGCCTAAGGATCAAGATTAACTAAATTAATCATCCTATAATAGCCCAAAAATCAGAAATTCAATTTTCTCAAAACCCTCTATTTTTCCCAAGCCTTCCCATGGATTTTTATGAATTTTGGAAGTGGAAATTCCTCAAGAATCGAAGTTATAAACATGCGGGAAGTCAAAGAATTACTTACCTGAGTAAATGACTCGCCACAACTGATCTGGAGCTCCTAGCGGTCTCAACAATGGAGGAAAATAGAGTTTGGGAAGATAAATAACGAAATGGGGCTTTTATAGGACTGCTTCAGCAGTTTCCGCCCCTGCGAGAAAAGTGTCGTAACTGTGATTTGGCCTGGGCCCTGGGGAGGTCGCGCCTGCGGAGCCTGGTCCGCTCCTGCGGAAGGAAGGTCGCTCCTGCGACAAAGGCCGCTCTTGGATGGATTGGCCGCTGGTGCGAGCCTCGCGCCTGCGGCTCATGGACCGCAGGGGCGGTCACACCAGAAAATTCCCACCAGCTATGAAATTGCTGGTTTTTGACCCCGCTTGGGGTCCGGGAGACCCCTGGGCCCACCCGAGCCCTCGACAAATTACACCAACCAATCCCAAATCATATGACGGACTCGCTCGAGCTCCCAGAACACTAAAAACATCGTCCAAACTATAAATCACTCTCCAAAACCCCTTAGTTCCAAACTTAAGATTTCAAGAAAATTCAAATGGCTCACCAATACGCCGAACGGGTCTATACTGCTCGGAATGACCCCAAATTTTGCAGACAAGTCATAAATGACTATACGGAACTATTGCCAGTTCCAGAATTCCATTCGGACCATGATATCATGAGGTCCAATTCCAGACCGAATTCTAAATCTTATGAAATCCTGAATTCCAATTCAGGTGTCGAAATACTCCGGGGTCATCAGAAACCCGAGGCGAACATACGCTCAAGTCCAAAATCATCATTCGGAGCTGCTGGAGCTGTCAGCACTCGATTCTGAGGTCGTTTGCTCAAAATGCTGCTCGGAACCAAAATTAGCCAAATAGGCTAGCCTTCGGGAACCAAGTGTTCCTGAACTTGCCAAATCACTTCTGAATCTCGAACTACCTGCCCCCACAAATCATAAGGCACGAGTAGCCGCTACGGAAAGAGTCATTTACGGGAACGGAGTTGCAACACACAAAACGACCGGCTGGGTTGTTACAACAAATGATTTCAAAAAATTTCTTGAGTTAATTTATTATTTTTTGGTCCTACTATGGCCAAATTATTTCACAATTAACCAAATTGGTACCCTTTGGCTATAATTAGAGTAACTTTGCAATTATAGCCCAATCATATGATTTTGTACTATTTTTATCCAGTAATTAACCATTTGTATTTTTAAAATACTAAGTAATCATGTTAAATTATTTTCTAAGCATGAATTTCATTTTTACAATTATTCAGCTATTTTATAAATTATATTAGTTAATTTAATTGGGTATTTAACAACTAGCCCTTTTATTTTATTCTAGCCTAAATTAATCTAATTCCTAACCCAATCAAAACAACCCAAACACCCCGGTCCAATGCCTTAACCACCCGATCCAACCCTTTGTTTAATCTGGACAGTTGATTAATTTCAATCGACGGTCCAGATCGCCTATTACCATAATTAAACCCTAAAGACTACCCTTCCCTCCTCTCATTTTCTCTCCATATCCCCCCGCCGTTACTCCCTCATCTATCTCAAGACTCCTTCTGTAAAACACAGCTCCTCTCACCAGCTGTCACTCGCCGGTAACTACGGTGGTCTCACAACCACCCCCAGCCCATGGCTCTCCTCCTACACCGGGTTGATGCTGCCGTTGAGTTCCTCAAGAGAACTAGTCGGCAGTCCACTCACCTCCCAGGTTTTCTCATATCATTTTTCGGCCGTTCTTGGCCATTCGAGTAAGATCTTACCATTTCTGGTTAAGACCTGTGATTTTGAGACGATTTTCCTTCTCTTTGGGTTGTCTTTATGAAACCCTAACTACTAGTCTCTGATTATTCTTAGATATGTGATAGATCTTGGCATATTATGAGCTATTTTGTTGTTTTCAAAGGTTTTTTCCGATTTTCCTAAAGTGACTCTTCATCGTCAAAACTAGGGTTCTTAAACCCCGTTTCAAAATAGTTCTTCTTTCTGATTTTTAGTGTTATCCCGTGATTTTATTATGTCTAAGCGTTTATTTGTTCTTTTCCCCTTTTGTCTGATTCATTTTTGTTAAAACCCCCAAAGTTCTTGGTTTTAATCTGTGGTTCTGAGTTTGTTTTCGATAATATGTTTACCTGTTCTGCTATGTTTACTATGTTCTCATGAATACTCTGTGATTCCATGACTTTTACCCTATGTTTTCTTGTTAGGGTTTCTAGCTGCTATTATTCCTGCTTATTATGTGGTTCTACTCTATTTTGTGTTCATCAATGTCTCTGAATCTTCACTTCTCCTGCCTGTATTATATTTATTCTGTTATATTAGGCCATGCTTTATGTGAACCCCTGATTTATGTGATTCTACCCTATGTTTGCTTTTTAGGGTTTCTGATTTCCGCCTATTATGAGTTTATTCTGTTTGTTATCATAAGCTTGTGTTGATTCCCCCTAAGTCAGTATTGTTTTCTATTTGTGAGTCTTTGAATCCCTATGATTGGTTCTTCATTGACCTTGCATGATATTCTCTACTGATTCTCGAGCATTTTCCTTAATTAGGATGCTGATTTCCTGTAATTAGAACCTCACTCGAGGATCTCCTTACTGATTTCCAGGATTTAAATTATCTCTTGCCTTATTTCTCTAGCTGATTTTGCTGACAAACTAATTCGTATATATTTTCCTTAAATAAGATTCTGAACTTGTTCTTACTTACATGCTCTATAATATACTATACTTATGTTATTTCCTTATGTGTACAATCAGCCTTATACGATTTTCTTTCCTTATGTTATCACTGTCTATTATCGTTTGAATATGATTCCATAATTAAAGGAAGTCTTTATACTAATTTGATTCTAATTAGTATATACTTCTATAATTACTACTGAACTATTATTTTTAACTTATTTTTCTGCATGTTTTAAAGCTATAAATACCCTAGTCTTTCACTAGCACAAGGGACGAACAAACATTGCTCAAAACTCTCTCTTATATAAAAAATACTCTCTTATGCTCCCTTTCTGGTTACTTGCTATTATCAGCTGGTTGCAAGCCAAGGCTGGTTAATTTACTGCTCTTCATTCTGTGATTGTTATCTCCTAATTTCAGTCTAACTCTCAAAAACAACATGTTTCTTTTGGTATTTCAATTCATCATGTTTCCCATATGCTTTTACTTGTGGTTTTGCTGTGAAGTTTGTACTTAACTTGGCTGCATTGTTATTCATTTTGCATGTCATGTATCCCCTCCCTTAGAACTCAACATGCTTATGTAATACCCCCTTTTAGTATACTTCAATGATTCTACTTTACTTAGGCTTCTCTGATTACTGGCTTGAACTCTCTATGCTAAAGCAAGTTGCACTTTATGATTGCTTTGTTCTTTGTAATTCTGAAATACCTACTGCACCCTAACCCCTTGAATTCCCTTAGAACGTCCTTGACTTAGTACCTATGTGCATCTCTTCCTACTATGTGCTTACCCATATATGCTATATACTTGTCCCCAATCCCTCATCACCCTGTTTGGGGTTGCTGAACTTGTCTTAGTCCTTGTTCTATGTGTGTTGTTCTGATCCTCAAATGGGAATGTTGTTTGTTCTGATTGCCCTACTCTTTTCAAACTATTTTTCTTGAATAAAGTCTTTTACTATTTTTGCAAAACTCATTTGGAACCAGTCTTTCTTGTTTAAACTATTTTCCTACTCAAATCTCTTCAAACTATGTCAAGTACTCTCACTTTATTCTTAGACACTAAGTTTTGCCCCTGTAATGTGTGACTGCTTTCAGATCCCTATGAGATACCTCTGACTCTGATACATTAGAGTTGGCTTTTCCACACTACACTTACTCAACCATGGTTATGAAATCTGGGTGTGAGCACTGCCCGGGATCCTTTGAGGTCCTTAGAGAACTCTGACACACCCGGATTATGTGAAAGGCTATGAAACACCACTTAACAATGGAACTCTGGAAATTTGGGCCTATTCGTAGGCTCCCTATAGTATAGCTTTGTATTTTTCTTATCTATTTATGTAATTCATTCACTAATGGTTTGTAATAATTTATTGTAAACAAATATTGGGGATGTTAGTGAAAAAGGGGAAGGGTAGCTATACATGTCATAAATATCAAAGGGTAAAAACTATGCTCCTAGGTTTACATTCCTTTTGTGCGCAATAGAATTCATGTTTAGAACTAATGTGTGCAAAGCATATCATGCATTAGATACCATTCCTCCTAGGTTTCATATATACTGTTTCTCAGCATCTCATTTATTACTGCTTTATTACTTAGAAATCATGTCTTTAGGATAAATGACAATGTTGACACAACTATGCATAATTTTAGATCATATCTAATAATGTTGTAACCTGCTGAGCATCTAGAAATCTTGCTTTAGGAATTTTGCATATAAACCACTCTGCCTTATACATACACATTAGATATCATGCTTTAGGTCTTTCACATTGTTTCAGCATCTCATTTTGGTACTATCATCACTTAGAAATCATGTTCTAGGATAAACACATTAATATAAGTCGTTATTCGTGCAATCATGTCTCATAATGCTATAACCATGTTGTGCACTTAGAAATAATGTATCTAGGGTAAATAACAACACCAAAATAAACTGTCACTTATGCATATTTTGAAATCGTACCTAATGCTGTAACTGTTGTGCATTTAGGGATCCTGCTTTAGGGAACTTTGCATATCCTGAAAACGTGTTGTGCATTTAGATAACCTACTTTTAGGAGTTCTGCATATAAATCATCATACCTTGTACGTGCATGCTAGATATCATGTTACAGGATCTCACTCTTTCAACTACAGCTAGTTAACTATTGATGCATAAAGGATGACATAAAAAACAGTTTTACTCTGTTTCTAAAAAACTGGTAATAATTTTGCATCCTTTAAACACCTAGAATAGCATGTTTAGGCAAAACGATTTGTAACAGTCTTCTTTAATAACTTTGGTGACTATTATACACTGTTCTACGCCTAGGCAAGCCTTAAGTGATTAAAATTGCTAAAACTGGAAATCTGCCTCTTTGCGCATGCTGCCTAATGCTTAACAGGTTTTAAAATTGGTAGGCAAACAGGTTAGGCCTCTATTTCTGGGTTATAAATAAATCTGCATGCTTCAAGTGTTCTGATACTGTCACGACCCAAAATCCTAACCTAGGTCGTGATGGAGCCCAACAGCGGGGTCAGGCAAGCCAACATTTGTCTAACAAAGGGTTCCTCCTCATTTGATTAAACATTTCATCATACACCAAGTTAAAAGGTTTGAAACACAATATTTAACAAATAATTAACCAAGTTTAAACCGAAAGTAGTCATAACTAGGCGGGAGCCAAAATATATATACAGTCTATAATCCATGATAATTACTACGTGTGTGCCAGGAACTAGTGTCACGAGTACCACGGGCATACTAACTCGATGTACAAAAGATGAAAATATACAATTCCCACTGTCTGAAATAAATAGACGGGAAAAATAACAAAAGAAACTCCATGGTGCTGCGGAGGATCGTCAGGGGAAGCAGCTCACCGTGAAGTCAGACCCACTATGTCAGAATCTGTCTCCGGTATGATAACCAGATGCACCAGCCTCAGAACCTGTACAATTAAGTACAGAAGCGTAGCATGAGTACATAAATAATATGTACCCAATGAGTATCCCGTCTAATCTCGAAGAAGTAGTGACGAGAGGTCGACTTGACACTCACTAAGGTCCAACAGTATAATATAACATGATATAATGAAAGCAGTAGGCATGTATGACAGTGAACAACAAATACGTATAAAGCACAGAAAATCCAAGTAAATACTAACAGTAAATAACAATTTTCACTTTCTTTTCCCCCAATATCTGTCAAGTCAATATCCACGAAATAGTACCAAATAGTCATGCGCACACAGGAATAAGACAACTAGCCGGAGTTGCAAAGATAATAACTATGCACTGTCGAGGGTCGAACGGCCCAAACCATAAGTGCATTTTTTTCCCCGCTCGCGAATCAATCATGCGACACGATTGATATAATAACAATAATAAGGCTGTCCTGCTCGTGAATCATACCTGTGACTCGGGTGCTCGTATACTTGCATAGAATCATCATAAGGCTACCCCGCTCGTGAATCATACCTGCGACTCGGGTGCTCGTATACTTATACAGAATTATCCATAAGCTCAGTAGAGACTATACTTATAACATGGATTAATTAGCTGCAAATACGGGTGTAACTTATTACTAGTCTCATGCTAGTTCAAGAGTAATAAACAGCTCAAAGTACGCCTAGAGATACATATAAGGCACATAAAAGCATGCTTGGAGCCCTAAAACTACCCAACATGGCATAATAGTAGCTACACACGGACTCTCGTCACTTCGTGTGCACGTAGCCCCCAAAAACAATTACACATAGCATTTGAATCACCTATGGGGACAATTCCCTCTTACAAGGTTAGAAAGGAGACTCACCTCGTGTCGAATCTATCTCTCGGACCAAGAATGCGCCCGGAACTCCGAACTCTACACCCGAGGACATGTAGCTAGCCAAATGTTATACAATTAATCAATTCATGCTCAACGTATGGAAATTATCCTATTCATTCAATAAATTCAACATTCTTGAAGAATTCCCAAAATTCAACCTCGGACCCGCACGCTCGAATTACGAAAATTCGCGAAGGAATCACTCACCATTTCTACTTGAATTCATAGCAATTAATGGGGAAATTCATCAGATTCCTCAAGAACCCTAAGTTACTACATAAATCTTGATTTTTCCACCAATTTAATAGTTAACTCAACTAGTAATTCATGTATTAAACTAGTATTAGTGTGGGATTAACTTACCTCTTCAGAAGATAGGTCGTGGAATCTCTTCTCCAAGCTCCCAAGTCTTTAATGGAGGTGAGAAGTGAAGGAGATGCATAAAATCTCCTGTTTTAAAAAAACACACTATCTAAGCTTACAGTGATTCCGCACCTACGGCTCAAGGACCGCACTTGCGGTCCCGCACCTGCGAGCAAAAGCTCGCACCTGCGGAACTGGACGGGGAAGGCTGGGCTCGCACCAGCGGAGAGGAGACCGCACCTGCGGCTCCGCTCCTGCGGAACATGGTCCGCACCTACGAGAAATGGCGTGGCCACTGGTTTTTGCACCTGCGAGGATGGGACCGCAGGAGCGGTCCTGCACCTGCGACTGGGCAACCGCAGCTGCGGTCACACCAGATTAGTTGCATCAGCTGGTTTTTAGTCTCGCTTGGTGCCCGAGAGGCACCTGGGCCCACCCGAGCCCCCGTCCAAATATACCAACAAGTCTCGAATCATAATACGAACTCGCTCGATCCTTCGGAACACTCAAAACAATGCTAAAACTCAAAATCACACCCCAAAACCCCTAGAATCATAACTTAAGAACTTCAAGTTCTTTATTTCTATAACAATGCGCCAGACCGACCTATACTACTCGGCATGACACCAAATTTTGCAGGCAAGTTATAACTGACATAACGGAGCCATTCTTGGTCTCGGAATTCCGTTCGAACCTCGATAATATGAAATCACGCTCCAAATAAGATTCCAAACTTAAGGAAATTTTTATTTCTATATTGGGCACCAAAATGCTCCCGGGTCATCGAAAACCTGTTCCAAACATATGCCCAAGTCCGAAATCAACATACAGAGCTACTGGAATTGTTGGAACTCCGAGGTCGTTTTCTCAAAATGTTGGCTGAAGTCAAACTTGGCCAAAAAGGCCAACCTTAAGGAACCAAGTGTTCCTATAGCACTCTAAACACTTCCAAATCCCGAACCACCCGTCCCTGCAAGTCATAAATCATAAGAAGCCGCTATGGAAAGTCTCATTTAGGGGAACGGGGTCCTTATACACAAAACAACCGGTCGGGTAATTACAGATACTCACCTAGATACTATGTCATAGGATTCTACTACCCTTATTTGTGTTTGAGTCGTGATGCTTATATGTATTACATGTGGAGGTGAACCTGAGCCTTTTATATGTTTTTTCTTGTACTATTTGCTGAAGTCCTATATGTTATTTCTTGTCTCCTTAGTATTTTCTCTTTTAAACCATAAGGGTCTGTCTAGAACTGCCTATAGGTAGAGGTCCTAAATTCCTCCAGGGCCATTAAGAAGGGATGGGTAACAACACGCAATAGAGGTCGTTAATTAAAATTCTCTTAAATAACCGCTGGGGTGGGATAGGGTAGATACGGACATGATGATTGATGCGCTAATGCCACGTGTAGCCCCTCTTCTGAGGAGTGATTACCGGGCATTGTACTGATGTTATCCTATAGGATAAATAACCTAGGACTTCCCCTGTCCTTTGTATATGTGTTTAAGTTGTAACTCTTTCAAAAACCTCTTCATGCTTTAATCTTTCCAAGTGTACTTTCACATGTGTGCTTAGACTGTGAATTCTCTCAAAACCCTACTTGTTTAAACATTAATTGCCTATATGTTACTTGCTTAAATTCACAAAGTTATTTGGCCGGGAACCACAACTGTGGACTCTGGGGGTGGCTAACACCTTCCCCTTGAAGTAATTTCAATCCCTTACCCTATCTCTGGTTATCCAAGTCTATGTTTGTAAATGACCCTTAATAGGTGCGCTAACGCATCTTAACTCGTTAGGTGGCGACTCTCCAATTCCTTGCATACCCTTTTCCCAAAAGGAAACGAGTTGTCCCAATAATGTCAAGAACCCTGACTGATCCGAAAGGAGGAGTTGAAAAGGGGGGCGCGACACCATTTTTGTGAAGTTTGTTGTATTCCTTCGGTTTTTACGTGCTTCCTCTGTTGCTGTGTACTAATATTCTTGATTGTAGAAATTCATGTAAATGGAGTTATTGAATTTTTGTTGTTGATTTAAATTATTGTATGGGTGATTGGGTTGCATGCCACAACATGTGAAATAAGGGAGGCGGTGAAATAAGGGAGGATATTTATATTGTGATAACGTTATTGTACGATGGGGTCGACTTGCACGCCGCAGCAGGTGAAATAAAGGTGGTATGTTATGGTGAAATAAGGGTGGATTATGATATTGATATTATATCGTGGGATCGGGTTATGCGCCGCAACATATTCTGTTTATTATTATGATATTGATATTGTACGGTGGGATCGGGTTGCACATCACAACAGGTGAAATAAGGGTGAATTAATATGGTGGAATAAGGGTGAATTATGATATTGATATTATATGGTGGGATAGGGTTGCGCGCCGCTACATATTTTGTGTTTTTTATTCTCTGTTTTATTGCATTAGCTTTGGTGCTTTCGTACGAGACTCTGAGAATTTGTATTTCCAGCTCTTCACTATTTTCGAGATTGAGTTATTGTCATTGACTTATCACCTTGCTGTCATTTCTTGAGCTTTTGTAACGACCTGACCAGTCGATTTTAGCACTTGCACTTCGCTCGGTTGTTTGAGTGCATGAGTAGCTCCGTATGAGGTATTATGACTTATGTGAAACGTCGGTTTTGATTTTCAAGTTATTCAAAATTGATTTGGAAGAGTGACTCTCAACTAGAAGCTTTAAATTTGAAAGGTTTGACCAAGTTTTGAATTTTCAGTTTTTGACCTCGGATCGGATTTCTGATGGTTCCATTAGCTCCGTTGGGGTGATTTTTGACTTAGGTGCGCGTCCGGATTGTGATTTGGAAGTCCGTAGTAGAAATTGGCTTCAAATGGAGAAAATTGAAATTTTGGAAAGTTTGACAGGGAGTGGAATTTTTTATATCGGGGTCGGGTTTAGATTCCGGAAGGATTTGGGGTCAATCGGACGTGATTCGATATGTTTTGGCATCGGTTGTGAAAGTTTGAAGTTTCATAGTTCATTGATTTCGATTTGAGGTGTGATTCATTGTTTTGATGTTGTTGTGTGTTTATTGAGGCCTCGAGTAGGTCCGTGTTATGTTATTAGACTTGTTGGTATGTTTGGATGTGGTCCCGAGGGGCTCGGGTGAGTTTCGGATGGGTTTCAGACTATTTTTCCTTCATTATGCATTGTTAGTTCTGCAGAAACTAAGTATATGGTTTCTTTAATTGGGATCGCGAGGGATGATTGCGATCGCGTAGAGTTAGTTTGAAGAGAGAAATTGTTCATCACGTTCACGAGTCTACATACACGATCGTGTAAGCTGCTGCAATTTGAGCATTGCGTTCGCGTAGAGTGTTTGGCTGAGCTGGGCAGTGTCCGCTTCTTCTTCGCGTTTGCAGCCCTTTGCATGTGATCGCGTAGTGCTTTTTTTGGGGGAAGTGCATTTCCTTCTTCTCGATTGCGAGGTTTCTTCCGCGATTGCGATTCATTGATTCGCCCAGTGATTATAAAGTACTCTATTTCGAGGGTTTCAGCCATTTTTCAAGCTACGGAGCTCGGATTAAGGCTATTCTTGAAGCCATTTTCATCATATGAAGTGGGGTAAGTTTTCTCTACTCGGTTTTGATTATATTTCATGAATCTATCTTCGATTTTTGCTATGGGATTGTGGATTTAAAGAGGAAAATTAGGGGGTTTTGCCTAAAGTTTCATAATACGAATTTTTGAGTTTTGAGCATCGAATTGGAGTCGTAATTGTGTGAAACTAGTATGGTTGGACTCGTAATTGAATGGGTTGTCAGATTTAGTGAGTTTTGTCGGGTTCCGATGTGCGGGCTTGGGTTGGGATTTTGGGCCAATATTGGGTTTTGATTCAAGATTTGATCTTCTCCGATTGGGATTTGTTACTTTAGCATTAATTTATGTATTTGAATTGTTGTTGGTTAGTTTCGAGACGTTCGGAGGTCGGAACGCGCGAGATGACATTTTTGGAGCATCGCTTGGACTACTCGGTATTGGTATTTGCTCGTTCGAGGTAAGTAACTCCTCTAAACTTAGTGGTGAGAGTATGAAACCCTGCAATACGTGTTATATGATTGGCATTGAGGTGACACACATGCTAGGTGACGGGCGTGTGGGCGTGCACCCTGTGAATTTGGACTTTGTTGTTCCCATGGCACTGTATAGTGGCCCTATTTTGTTGATATTTGTGTTTTCACCATGTGATAAAGTAACTGAGCTGTCAATCATGCTAAATATCATGTTTAGGCTTTATGGTGATATGGTTTGGACCTATAGTGGTCGTTTCTTGCTGCCATCTCACTGGTTTCATTGATATTTTGTACTCAGTCATATGCATGCATTCATATCATATCTCAGTCTCAGTTGTTGTTTATTGATACATCATATCATTGTTGTCGGGCTAGTTTTACGACATTGTGAGCCCGTGAGTGAGATTGGAGAGATTGATGACTGAGTGAGGCTGAGAGCCTGATTATGAGTGAAAGTTATGGGATCGGGTTGCACACCACAACATGTTATATTTGTTTATGCCTGGATATGGCTTATGATAGCGCTTGGGTTGTAGGATCCCCTACGGAGTCAGTACATACCCCAAGTGAGCGCGGTTGATTATATTGAGGGATGGATCTTCCTTTTACATGGATCTTGTCCAAAGCATTTATACCTGGATATGGATCTTCTATATGGGGCCGGATTAGCTTTCCTCGGTACTGAGTGACTGATGGTCAGTGATGTATATATTCTAGGATGGATCTTCCCTGGGCCGTATGGGCCATATACAGTACATAGTGGTTGGGCGTGATGAGTGGAAAGTGTGAGACAGTGAGATCGATTATTCTGAGAGTGTGAGTACGTGATTCATCTATGAGATACATGGCATTTCATGCACACATGACATACATGCACAGAGATGCATTTTTCCTCATGCTATATAGTTTCACGTCATTCATGACTTGTTATGAATTCATATGTGGGCATAGAGAGGGATTTTATACTTGTTATCTGGAAAGAAAATGAAACTTTTTACTCATTGTTGAAAGGATTTTGGAAAACTTACAGTTTTCAAACTTACTCAGATTTTTGGCATTTTCGGTAAAAGATTTGGATCTTCTCACTTAGATACTTGAAAGCATGACCATTTTCTGGAATTGTAAACAAGCTAAGCACTTTTACTTCATAGATTCCTTTTATTACTTGTATTATGTTGTTATAAACTGTCGTAGAATACCGACATTGGAGCCGACCTTGTGATATTTCGTCACTGCTTTCAACTTAAGGTTAGATTTGTTACTTACTCAGTACATGGGGACGGTTGTACTAATACTACACTTTTGCACATTGCGTGCAGATGCTGGCTGTTGTTGTTGCAGTGTTCGATGGTTGTTGGATTTGAAGATGTACATGCGTCCCTGTTGCATTTGCCTCTTTCGTTCGGGGTAGCCTCAGATTATAAAGCTCTGTTCATGTACTTTTCAAACAGACTATGTATTTATTTCTATTCTTAGAAGCTCATGATTTGTACTACCAATCCTTGGGAAATGTCCGAGATTCAGTAAATTACTTTTGTTTAGTTGCCTTGTTAATATTATTGGAATTTGATAGATATTTGTTGGCTTACCTAGCGGGTTGCGTTAGGTGTCATCACGACTAGTGGTTTTGGGGTCGTGACCGTTTTTTTCCTAATACTATTATTCTGGTGAATAGATTTTCAAGGTGAATTTACTACGTTGAGTCATTACCTCCTGACCTGCTGAGTTGTTAGTAATGTAGTGATTTTAAATAAAAGAATTAATATCGTTCCACCTTGTGTGACTTCTAAGTTAAAACTCGTCCTTTATTTCGGTACTTACCATTTCTAATAGTTGTCATACTTTATTTCAATTGATTTCTCAACTTAATCTCCTTAACTCTGAGGTTTTTATTTTAATTTAAAAGGAATTGTTATTATGTTTTAATTTGATAAATTCGATATTAACTTCAATAGCTTATTCGATATTGTATTTTACTTGAAAATGTTATTTTTCTTCAT
Source organism: Nicotiana undulata (assembly GCA_005239495.1). Taxonomy (NCBI): domain Eukaryota; kingdom Viridiplantae; phylum Streptophyta; class Magnoliopsida; order Solanales; family Solanaceae; genus Nicotiana; species Nicotiana undulata. Next base: position 13,916 of record MDKH01153299.1, read on the forward strand.
CCAAATGATTTCTAAAATAAACTCATCTTTCTCATTGATTTCCTACTTGGCCTAGAAACTGTAATTTTTACTTTATGATATATAAATAAAATCTCGTGAACAGCCTAATTAGCATTTGACACAAATATTATACACCGAATAGCATGTGGATTTTGCCGTGCAAAGTGAGACGTAAAGATGTGGGCACAAGGTGCCATGTGTGTTAATAGTTTGGAAGTTGTGATTTATGATATAAGATTACGAGAAGTGGGATTGTTGAAATAGTGTATTAGGAAAGATTTTATTGGTTGAGTTTACATCGTTTTCCCTACTCGAGCACATTTATACTCCTTCGTACCCCAACTATGTGGTTGTTTAATCACTTGGTTATTTCTCGTTTCCATTCATGTTCCCTTTATCATCATTACTGTTTGTAATATGATTTTTGTTCTACTATGGTATTACTTTGATTTTCCTTCTTTGTTAGTTTTGTGTCATATCCTGCACATGTTTAGATTTTTGGTGGGTGTCTTGACCTGGCCTCATCACTACTCTACCGAGGTTAGACTTGATACTTACTGGGTACCACCGTTGTGTACTCATGCTACGCTTCTGCACATTCTTTTTGTGCAGAACCAGGTACTTCAGATCGAGTCGGTTTTTTAGACTTATGCTTGACGTGGTTGGAGACTTCAAGGTACACCTTCCGGGCGTTTCCGGGCTCCTAAGTCACGTCTATTGTATTTATTTTCATTGTTTCTTTCTATTTCGGAATAGTGATGTATTCATTATTTAAATTTACTCCTAGAAAGGCTTATGACTTGTACTACTGGTTTTGAGATATTGTGTCATTGAGACTATTGGTTTATTTAAAAAAATTATGGCTCATGATTTATAGTTTTTTAGTGTTTAGTAAAACCAGTTATTATTTAGGCATATTCTAGGCTAACCTAGTTTTAGAGACAGATATTGCATTAGTATTGTATACATATTCTAGTAGATGCTTGTGCACTTATGACACCTGGTTTTGAAAATTTAGACTATTATTCTTCAATGTATTTCTGCTACGACATTCGGTAATATATTTTTCATATTCTCATTTTGAAGACAATGTTTGTATTTCTATAAACATAGAGCAAATACGCTTAACTATTTCACCATTAGTTTAAAATGTGTTAGTGAATTGTCTATTATTGTGTTGATTAAATTGTTTGCTTGCTTAACGGCATTGTTGTTCACTATCACAACCCATGATGGAATTTGGGTTGTGATATAAAGTTTCATAAATCCTTATACAGATAGAAGCAATCAGGGTGAATGTGGTACAATCGCATTAACGAGTATTTTCTAAAGGAATGGTACAAAATGACTCTATTTGTCCTTGTGTCTTTATTAAGAGGTCTGGATCTAAATTTGTCATCACAGATGTGTATGTTAATGATTTGAATATCATTATCACTTCTAAAAAGCTTCCAAAGGCTATAGAGTGTTTGAAAAAAGAATTTGAAATGAAAGATCTTGGTAAGACAAACTTTTATTTTGACCTACAAATTGAGCATGTGATAAAGAATTTTTGTCCATCATCAAGATACACTAAAAAATGTTTTAAACTGATTTTACATGGATAATGCGTATCCATTGAGTACCCCAATGGTTGTGAAGTCGCTTGACATAAATAAAGATCCATTTCGGCCTCGAGAAAATGATGAAGATCTAGGGTGTGTTTGGTATGAAGGAAAATATTTTCCGAATTTTTTTTTCCAATTTTCCCATGTTTGGTTGGGTTAAATGTTTTGGAAAACATTTTCCTCATCAACTCATTTTTCTCCAATTGGAGGAAAATGTTT